>JARQOD010003096.1:0-68934 GCA_033576555.1 Oophaga sylvatica | reverse complement strand
CCAGATCTTTTAAGACGGGATTACTGGAATGGTTGTAGAAGTCACAACCACTATCATCACAGAAATTTCAACCAGCATCTGATATCCAGAGTTCAGCAGAAAAAAAAGAGAAAAGAAAGGAAAAAAAAAAAAAAACAATAGTTTTTTACCTGTGGTAACACTGCAAAAAGAAAAAACTTAAGGATTGCTCACCGGGAATGGTTGAGAAGTCACAACCACTGTCATCACAGAAAGTAAAACCCGGAACGTCTGATATCCACAGTACAGCAGACACAGCCTTCCAGACCCAGCAGACACTAACGTTTTGGCTTCAGAATCTTGTAATGTATATAGTACAGTTCATATACGTCTTGTGTTTGGGTGCGAAGAAAACACAGGAGTCACAGGTTTGATATAGAAAAGTCCTGTATTACTTCAAACAAGTTGGCAGAAATAGTCCCCACAGTTTGCAGACACAGAAGCAGGAGACACAGCAGGCCAGAGTAATCTAAGCTCAGCAATCACTCTCCACAACAGGTTCAGGATCTTCTTCTCTGTTACCGTAAGTCCATGCAAACGTGGGTCTTTCAAAGAGCAGGGTTCAGAGTCCACAAGTGCTTCAGAGTTCCTCAGTAGGAATAGCTGGAGTACAAGGTCCAAGGCTTACAGGAGTCAAGTCACAGGTTCACTGCAGGCTAGATTCTGAAGCACTGATTGCTCAGCTGTGGCTGCTTAAGAAGCAAAGGAGAGAATCAGGGCGGGAACATGCAAGCTGGAAACTCCATTTTGACTGAGGGCAAGATAGCTGCAGCAAGACAGAAAGTAAAATGGCTGACGAACAAACTGAGTTTCAGGAATATATACATAGAACCTTACAGATATTCTATCTCTCAATGTTAAAATTAACCGACCCTTCAGAACAGTCTCCAAGACATTCCTATATGGACAGGTGGGAGAGTTTCTTGGGGGAATCTCTTTCTCCGGCTGGGTGGCGGGGGTCTGGAGGAGGGCAGCTAAGACTTCCACTTGTTACGCGTATAAGGAAAACCAGTTTAAATTGCTTATGTTTTGGTGCCACACTCCTCCATTATTACATAAATGTAATCCTGATATATTTAGCCAGTGTTGGAGGTGCGGTCCTGATGGAGACCAAACTCATTTTTTGGACATGTTCAAATATACAAAGGTTCTGGAGTAAGGTCAAAACTTTAATTTTCGAAGTCACGGGTCTTCATGTTCTATTAGACCCTAAATTCCACTTGCTCAATATCCCCCCATTGCAGATTGGACTCAGCGGATTCTTCTACATCTGATCACAGCTGCGAGATGTTTAATAGCAAAGAATTGGAAGCTGGCTTATCCTCCGTCACTCAATGAGTTGTATCTCCGGATACAGGACACACGAAATATGGAGCACCTCACAGCTTTAATAATACGTGTGAAAGCTCTGAAGCAACGTGGAATCTGTGGGACAGATACTGGGCCCAGAAGGCCTAATAATGGTATTTACCCAGCAAAATGTACCATCTTTCCCAGGGACCTCATCTTCCCCCCCTCATGTTTTACTGTCCTCTCATTCCTATTTGTTTCTATTATATTATGTCTGCCTGTATTATATCTGTGATTTCATTCTGTACATTTCTATTGGAAAATCAATATTCAGTCATAAAAAAATTAACCTACCCTTAAAATTATAGACTGTTCAATCAGCAAGGGATCAAATACTTATTTCCCCCATCACTGTATTTAACTACTATAACAGATGTCCACCTCATGACTTCACAATCTCCGGAGAACCAAGAGTCTATCTGGTGGGGACAGGCATAGTAAATCTCATAGGGAACCATGAAAGCCATGACATGCTGCTGCGTCTAAGCAGACATGTATTCTAGCAGAGGATTCAGAAGAGGACCAGAGGAAAACAGTTTTTTTCTCATCTCTGCTCTTTATTGCAGAGATATTTGTTTATAATATGTTAAGCCGGGGGGCGCTTTACCACAGATTCTTCTTCTTGTACTTCCCCTGCATATAGATGGCCAATCATAAGCAGGCAGAAATATACAAGGGAAAAAAGCACAGGGTGGGCCATTTATATGGATACACCTAAATAATATGGGAATGGTTGGTGATATTATCTTCCTGTTTGTGGCACATTAGTATATGGGAGGGGGAAACTTTTCAAGATGGGTGGTGACCATGGCGGACATTTTGAGGCCGTTTTGGATCCAACTTTATTTTTTTCCAATGAGAAGAGGGTAATGTGACAAACTTATTGAGAATTTCACAAGAAAAACAATGGTGTGCTTGATTTTAACGTAACTTTATTCTTTCATGAGTTATTTACAAGTTTCTGACCACTTATAAAATGTGTTCAAAGTGCAGCCCATTGTGTTGGATTGTCAATGCAACCCTCTTCTCCCACTCGTGACACACTAGTATCACATTGCACAGAGTGTGTAGTGAGAAGGAGCTAGGAGGCGGGTGTCAAAAAGCCCACAGCGTGTGTCTGTAAAGCCATGGAACCTTCTAGAAGTATGTGATGAAAACCATACATCAAATTTATATTATCGTGACACCTTGCTAGTCTCTGAATCCCAGCTCCCCACTGATCTGTAGATCCTAGATCACTGTGACGTATTGCTGGAGCAGTAGGATTGGATGTTCTGGTGACGTTCTAAGGCCGGAGTCACACTAGCGAGAAAAAAAAATAAATAAAAATCGCATCGCACTCGGACCAATGTTAATCTATGGGGCAGCTCCCAGCAGCCGATTTTTTCTCGACCGTATTATACACATGCTGCAATTGTCACCGTATTACGCCCGTAAAACGCCAATGCAAGGCTATGGAGGCGAGAAAAATACGGATTACAGACGGACCAGACGAGTGACTTGCGAGAAATACGCACCGGTGTCCTTTAGAAAAGCCGGCAATTCAGTGCGCTATACTGTAAAATTACACTGACATGTTTAATAAAGAATGAAAAAAAAATAAAATATATATATATATATATATACATATACACACACACACCACACACACACACACACGTCATTGAGACATTTATATATATATATATATTTTTATAGTTCATACACTCCTACATAGCATAATAGCCGCTAAATCAATTGCCGACTTCTGTAAAATCATTACAGAACTCGACATGATATGACACATGGTTTACATATAGTAAACCATGTCATATCAAAGCGATTTATATATGTCAGTGTTTAATCAATTTATTACCGTATTTTTCAGACCATAAGACGCACTTTTTTCCCCAAAAATTTTTGGGGAAAATGGGGGAGTGTCTTATGGTCGCAACATACTCACAAATCCGGTGGCGGCTGTCCCGTGGCGGCGGTCCCGATGAGCCTCCCTGTGCTTTGCGGTGCGGTGGTGTCGGGGCTCTGTAGTGTGGCTGCAACGGGGCTCTGTGCTGCGTGGGGGGGCTCCGCCGGCATTTCGTTATAGCCAGAAATCCCCCCGCAGCTCCGTTGCACTTGCTGGCAGGCGGAGGCCTCTGGAAACATGGCCGCCTGGGGCCTCCAGAAAGATGGCCGCGCATACTCAAATACAAATCTCGACAACGAGACCTCGGGACAAGATCTCGTTGCAGAGATCTGACTCTGAGCATGCGCGGCCATCTTTCTGGAGGCCCCAGGCGGCCATCTTTCCGGAGGCCTCCGCCTGCCAGCAAGTGCAATGGAGCTGCGGGGGTCTTTCTGGCTATGACGAAATGCCGGCGGAGCCCCCCACGCAGCACAGAGCCCCGCTGCAGCCACACTACAGAGCCCCGACACCACCGCACCGCAAAGCACAGGGAGGCTGCATTAGGACCACCGCCACGGGATTTGTAAGTATATTGCCACCCCACAGAGCACAGCCACCCCACAGAGCACAACCACCCCACAGAGCACAACCACGCCACAGAGCACAGCCACCCCACAGAGCACCCTTGCAACACAGAGCACGACCACTGTGACCACTCCTCTACCTGTGCTGATCCCTTCGCTGGTAAGCTGAATTCGGACTGTAAGACGGACCCCCATTTGACACTATTTTTTTCCCCTATTTTCCTTCTGAAAATTTGGGGTGCGTCTTATGGTCCGGTGGGTCTTATAGTCCGAAAACTACGGTAGTTTGTGTTAGGAAAAGTTTGGAACTCTAGGGGTTAAATTTAAGGCTATAGTCGCAAAAAAAAATTGCGTGGGCTCCCGCAGTATTTTCTCTGCCAGAGAGGGAAAGCCAGTGACTGAGGACAGATACTACTAGCCTAGAGAGGGACCATTGTATTTGGGCCCCCCCCGGCTACAAACATCTGGCCCCAGCCACCCCAGAAAAGGCACATCTATTATTAGATGCGCCTTTTCTGGCACTTAGCCTCTCTATTCCCATTGCCTTTAGCGGTGGCTCATGGGTTAATAAGGGGTTAATGTCACCTTGCTATTGAAAGGTGAAATTAATCCGGGTTAATAAAGGAGAGGTGTCAATAAAACAACTATCCATTATTAATCCTATAGTAGTAAAGGGTTAAAAAAGACACAATTAAAAATTATTTTAATGAAATAATTACACAGTTTTTGACCAAATTTATTATTCTGCCAATCCAACTAAATCCCTTGTTCTCCTGTAACAAAAAAAAAAAAAATTAAAAAGCAACAGTATCCATACCTCTCCGCCGTTCAGTCAGGTCCACCGCTGCAATCCATCACAAGGGGTTAACTAGTTTACAACAGGGAGCGGTGCTAATACGACTGGCCTGGCTGTAAACCACTACAGAATGTCATGGGTGCATCGCCACGAAGATCGTCGCGATTGCACATTCTGACTTCTCACAGCTGAGCTGCTGTTTCTTTGTGTTTGGTAATGAGAGAGTTAATTTTACCTAGCTCTTTGCTAAGACTAGGTCCAGCCTCGCCCGGCTGCTTTGGATTATGTTCTAATTAGTTTCCTTTATATTCCTGCCAGTCTGGGTGTTGGATGCCGGTGAAAGCATTCATATAGTTTAGCAGACTGGATCGGTTCTGGGAATACTTAAGCTAAGAGTTCCTTAGTTGTTTTTACTCTTACAGCTTATAGTTTATCTCTGAGACCTAAGGTGTTCCTACTGTGTGTGAGTGTTGTATGTAAGACTTTATTTACTTTATTTCTTATCTTTCTTGTATGTCTTTCTGTTCATTAACCGTTACCTGTTCATTCCCTTTGGTGGTAATCAGGGTCCTTCTTAGGACTAGATTACAGTTGGCAGGGATTGATAGGAGACAGGGTTTACGCTGGTGGCCTGGACCTCTGTACCTTTAACAGTACCTCCAGGTAGAGGGATTAAGGGTATGCCACACTAAACAATATCGCTAACGGGATCGCTAAAAAACGTCACTATTTAGCGATCCCGTTAGCGATATTGTTCAGTGCGGCAGCTTCCAGCGACGAGCTTCCTGCTGTGATCTCGCTCGTCGCTGGAATCGTTCCGGACCCTATTTTCTCGTCGGCGCTCCGCTGGGTAAGTATCTTATCGCTGTGTGGCACCTTTTCTTAGCGATTTAGCGGTACTTTTGTACCGCTAAAGTCGTTAAGAAGATCGCTAACGGAGATAGCGTCGTTAACTATATCGCTAAATGCGGCAGCATTTAGCGATATAGAAACAATCCCGCTAGCGATCTCATTAGTATGCAACGCTAACGAGATCGCTAGCGGGATAGCTAAGTGTGGCAGTACCTTTAGTTAGGACCCCAGTTTAGGGTCAGCATAGACCCCGGTCACCCTCTAGCCGGAGACAGCGTATAACGAATTCCGTATTGACCCACTGGACATTCTGTCAGGTAATTCTATGTTATCATATATCTATGCGCATGTTATATAGGATGTTGCCCTTTTGATATAGATTACTGACATCACATATATATATATCTGCTATACAGCGTGACATTTTCACCGGCCCTACTAAAGATTCTCCCCAGCTATCATGGATACAGTAGCCAGCTGGCCCGGCAGTTGCAGGGATTGTCCATGGAGTTGGCAGACATTAAGTCCAAGGTTTTGTCTCCCCCGGAGCAAACCAGATCTGAACCTAAGGTTGCTCTCCCGGACAGGTTCACTGGTGGGCGGGACAAATTTTTTACTTTCCGGGAGGCATGTAAATTGTACTTTCGGCTGCGGCCTCGGTCATCTGGGAGTGAAGAGCAGAGGGTGGGAATTGTTATCTCGCTCTTACAAGGGGATCCTCAATCTTGGGCGTTCTCTATTCCTCCAGGCTCCCCAGATCTCCAGTCAGTGGATCGATTTTTTACTGCCCTGGGTCTGGTATATGATGATCCGGATCGAGTCTCCCTTGCTGAAACAAGGTTGCGTAAAATACGGCAAGGAAATCGTCCAGCGGAGGAATATTCTTCTGAGTTCCGTAGATGGGCAACAGATACTCAGTGGAATGACCCAGCTCTTAGGAGCCAGTTTTGTCAAGGGTTGTCTGACAAATTAAAAGATGTGTTGGCTCAGTATGATTCTCCTCCATCACTGGAGGCTGCTATGGCCCTCGCTATTCGCATTGATAGACGTCTTCGGGGAAGACGCGAGGTAACGCCGCCCCCCGTGATGACTCCACCTACTACTAAAGTCCCTTATACTGAGGTTCCCTGGTCTGTTCTGAGGAACCCATGCAGTTGGGAGGGACATCATTTTGTAGGAGGGAATCAGCGGTGCGCCGCAAGACTAGAAGGTGTTTCTTTTGCGGGAGAGAGGGACATTTTGTTGGGGGGTGTCCATCCCGGACCTCTTTGAACCAAGGAGTTAACCTGGGAGTGTGTGTATTTCGTCCCCAAATCCCTCTCAGTTTCTCGTGCCTGCGGAGGTGGTGATTGGTACTAGAACTGAGAGGATTTCTGTTTTTCTTGATAGTGGGTCCGGGGCTAATCTGGTGGACGCTCGGTTTGCCCAGGTGCATGGTATGCAACTGAGTGTATTGGCCAAACCGGTCCCTATACTCTCTATTGATTCTAGACCTCTTGGTCAAGGTAGCTTGGTACAAGCTGTTCATAACATAGATCTTCGAGTAGGGGCAATTCATAAAGAGCAATTGTCTTGTTATGTGTTGGAGGGTCTACCTACTCCTATTGTGTTGGGACTTCCTTGGTTGGCTAAACATAACCCAGTGATTGATTGGCAATCCAGAAAGATAAGCCAGTGGGGTGAATTTTGCAGGAATAACTGCATGAGCACGGTCATCGGTGCGGTTGTGCCTAGGACTTTGCCTCCTTTTCTGGAGGACTTTGGGGAGATGTTCTCAGAGGAGGGGTGTAAAGAGTTACCTCCTCATCGCGCATATGACTGCTCAATAAAGTTGCTTCCTGATGCCTTATCTCGTACTTTCCCAGGGGCCGGGAGTACGGATGATCCGGTTCCTATTCCTCAGGAGGGAGTTGTAGTGTCAGCTGTATGCTCTGAGCTTGAGGGGGAGGTATTGGGGGCTCAGGGGGACGCCCCTGTGGGACTTCCAGGGAGACTGATAGTTCCAGATCGCTTAAGACTGAAGGTTACGGGGAACCGTTACAAACGGATGGCTGATAGGAGGAGAGTTTCTGGTCTAGATCTGAAGGTGAACGATCTGGTTTGGTTGTCTACCAGGAATATAAAACTTAAAGTTTCCTCCTGGAGGTTGGGTCTCAGATTCATCGGGCCGTACAGGATCAGTTCCATAATTAATCCTGTGGCATTTCGTCTGGACCTCCCTCCTACGTTTAAAATTCATAATGTTTTTCACAAGTCATTACTTAAAAAGTATGTGGCACCAGTCATACCGTCACCTCTACCTCCTCCTTCAGTGGTAGTCAATGATAACGTGGAAGTTCATTGGAGGGGGTATGGTCCTGAGGAGAGGACGTGGGTCCCTGCGTCTGATGATAACGCAGATCGATTGGTTCGGACCTTTCACACAATTTACCCGGACAGACCTGGTCATGAGGGTCCGGAGGCCCCTCGTAGAAGGGGGGGTACTGTCATGGGTGCATCGCCACGAAGATCGTCGCGATTGCACATTCTGACTTCTCACAGCTGAGCTGCTGTTTTTTGTGTTTGGTAATGAGAGAGTTAATTTTACCTAGCTCTTTGCTAAGACTAGGTCCAGCCTCGCCCGGCTGCTTTGGATTATGTTCTAATTAGTTTCCTTTATATTCCTGCCAGTCTGGGTGTTGGATGCCGGTGAAAGCATTCATATAGTTTAGCAGACTGGATCGGTTCTGGGAATACTTAAGCTAAGAGCTCCTTAGTTGTTTTTACTCTTACAGCTTATAGTTTATCTCTGAGACCTTAGGTGTTCCTACTGTGTGTGAGTGTTGTATGTAAGACTTTATTTACTTTATTTCTTATCTTTCTTGTATGTCTTTCTGTTCATTAACCGTTACCTGGTCATTCCCTTTGGTGGTAATCAGGGTCCTTCTTAGGACTAGATTACAGTTGGCAGGGATTGATAGGAGACAGGGTTTACGCTGGTGGCCTGGACCTCTGTACCTTTAACAGTACCTCCAGGTAGAGGGATTAGTTAGGAACCCAGTTTAGGGTCAGCATAGACCCCGGTCACCCTCTAGCCGGAGACAGCGTATAACGAATTCCGTATTGACCCACTGGACTTTCTGTCAGGTAAATCTATGTTATCATATAGCTATGCGCATGTTATATAGTATGTTGCCCTTTTGATATAGATTATTGTCATCACATATATATATCTGCTATACAGCGTGACACAGAATGAATGAAATCATGTCTGAGCAGCCACACCCTGACTGACCATGGATGAACTGATTAGCGTGGGACAGATTCTGAACTTTCTCCACGCTGTCAGTTCACAGCGGGTCAAGTGGGGAGTCAGCGCAGCCTCAGTGACTACCGCTGACGTCACTAAGGCTGCCCTGGCTATGTGCAGTGACTCCAGTGAGCGACGATTAGGTAAAGTAACTGCAATAGACGGCAAGTGTTGTGTGCAAAACCGCAGGTGACGTCGACAACCGCGTCCTGTGTGACCTCAGTGTTCGGGTACGTGCCCACGAGCAGTAATTGCTGCGGATTTGAAGCGGCAAGCTGTTACAGCATATGGATGGGATTTCTAGAAATGCCATATCCACAATGCGCAGAGGCCGCAAAAACAGACATGCTTTGCGTCTTTCCAGACAGCAGCGAATAAAGAAGCCTGAAGCCGTACAGGTTACGGCGGAACGCGTGGGATCACTTGGAGCTCCTTTTCCCTGACACCTGCCTGGCTTTTTCATGCCTCCATTATGAGGACTGTTCTGGGGTAACTGATTCTTTAGCAGATGCACGCCTGCTGGTACTTATCTGGTTACCTGCATGGTACTTGTTATACCACTCTGGTCCGATCTTTGCTGTATTTTTTCATCTCTGTTTGGTGTTATTAACTGTTTTTGGGTCCATACAGGTTCTCTCATGCATAGGTGAGCATTTACTTCGTCCTCACACACCTATTTTGGGTATTGATATTATACTGTATTGAAATATGAACTGTATATACTATATCCCAGTCATTTTTGCAGGTTGTTTTTCAGGATATGAGCTATTTTGTTTTTAATTATGTTTTATTTCACTTTTGTATGTACCAATAAAAATTTCTGCTATTTTGCACTGATACTATTGTTGGTGTAGTGTGCGTGATTACGGTAGTTCTTTTCTCTCTTTTGTTTCCAGACAGCAGCATGTTAATTTCTGTTGTGGAGACGCGAGTCTGTGTGCTACAGAAGTGTCACCCTTAGAACCTAGCGAACGCTGTGAATCTGCACGGCTCAATGATCACAGAGGAGTCACCTGTGCTCAACAGAGGGCAGCTACGTCCAAAGCCCTGCCACTTCCAGATCACCCGCACCCGGCCTTAAAGATGTGTGTCCTACAGGCAGTGAGAGGCGCAGTCCTATCCACACAAGTGATGGCAGCCATGCGACAGACAACACACTGCAGATACCACATGTAGGAGGACTCGAGCAATAAATACACCTTAACAGAGGCTTCTGCTGACCTATGACATCGGGGTTAGTAATCGCCCATCACCTTCACCAGAAATAAATGCAGCCAAAGCCCCAAGTGGGTCATACATCGACTGAGGAGTCACAAGGCTAAATGGAAATGCCGGCCTAGACCGTCCTTACAGAAGAGACGTCACCACTAGTGTTGAGCGATACGATACCGCAAGTATCGGGTATCGGCCGATATTGGCTGTATCGGAATTCCGATTCCGAGTTCCGATATTTTCGTCATATCGGATACCGGAATCGTAATTGTCACTGTCACTGTCAGTGTCCGTCGGTCGGGTCTGTCAGGAGTCAGCGGCACTTACCTGGCAGAAGATCTCCGGCGGTCACGGGCTGGACTGCTTCATGGCCGCCATCATCTTTCCCCGGCGGTCACATGCAGTTTCTCGCGATAACTGCAGTGACTGCTGGGTAATCCCGGCCGTAAAGCAGTCAGTCGATGACGTCACCGCCGGGGAAGCAGGTAATCAGCTGTGCTGGCGTCGCGATGACAGGCTCTGCCTGTCATTGCGATGTAGCAGAGCTGGATCGTCGTGGGACTATCGTTATGGACTGCGTCGGACAGGTGGTATACTGTTGGTTTGTTTTTTTTTCTTTTTTTACAGGAGATCGATGGCGTCGCAGGAATGAGAGAGTAATAAAAGAAATGAAAACTGTGTTGTCTCTTTTATTTCATTAAAATACTTTTTTCTTGCTGTGTCTTTTTTTTATACATTTAAAAACTTTGGGATTAATAATGGATCGGTGTCTTATTGACGCCTCTCCATTATTAACCGGGCTTATTGTCACCGTGCAATCAACGGTGACATTAACCCCTTATTACCCCACTTGCCACCGCTACAGGGCAAGTGGGAAGAGCCGGGTAAAGTGCCACAATTGGCACATCTTTTGATGCGCCAAATGTGGGGCTGCTGTAGCCTGGTATTATCAGGCTGTTGAGGGCCAAAATCCATGGGCCTTGACAGTCTTTTAATACCAGGCCGCAGCAGTCTGCATTTTACTTGGCTGGTTAACAAAAATAGGGGGACCCCTACGCCGTTTTTTTTTCGAGGGGATCCCCTATTTTTGTTAACCAGCCAAGATATGCAGACTGCTGTGGCCTGGTATTATCAGGCTGGCAAGGTCCATGGATATTGGATCCTTACCAGCCTGAAAATCCAGGCCTCAGCAGTCTGCTTCATCTGGCTGGTTAACAAAAATAGGGGGGACCCCACGCCAATTTTTTTCGACGGGATCCCCTATTTTTGTTAACCAGTCAAGATAAGCAGACTGCTGTGGCCTGGTATTACCAGGCTGGCAAGCAGGGTCGGACTGAGCCACCGGGACACCGGTGGGCCCCAGCTCCTGCGTGGTGGGCCCTGATTTGAAAGGATAGGTCGCGGGGCAGAGGAGGCGGTGGCCCGGGCCCCGCGCTCTGAGGGGGCCCACCCGGAGCTACACTACAGTAACTGTATCGGCGTGCACAGCACGCCGATAGAGTTACATTCTGCGGCAGAGCAGGGAGAATTGCTCTTCCTGCTCTGCCGCCCGGAAGCTATGGGGGCCTGAACAGGCGGTGGGGGGGCCCGGTGCCAGCAGTGGGCCCCCCACCCGTCATCGGAGGGTCAGCTGTATCGGCATCCAGCCGATACAGCTGACCGCATAGAGAGAGAAGGAGCGAGCGCTCCTTCTCTCCCATAATCCCCTCTCAGCGTCTGACAGTGGCGCAATAACATCACCTGCCGGCGCCCGCTGTCAGACGCTGAAAGGGAGAACAGTGAGCAGCACAGGAGCCGGGAGCAAGAGAGGTGAGTATTGTTTTTTTTTTTTTTTTTTAATGGGGGTGCATTATACTACAGAGGCTGTATATGGGGGGTGCATTATACTACAGAGGCTGTATATGGGGGTTGCATTATACTACAGAGGCTCCATATTGGGGTGCATTATACTACAGAGGCTGCCTATGGGGGTTTATTATAATACAGAGGCTGCCTATGGGGATGCATTATACTATATTGAGGACTATCTGGTGTATTATGCTGTATGGATGCTATCTAGGGGCCATCATACAGTGTTGGACCCATTAAATAGTTTGGGGACATTAAGGGGTCAGTATATATCCAGTGAGGGGCATTATTCTGTGTATAGGGGAGATGTACAGGGGGAGACTTGGGACATTATTAAATGTAAAGTGGACACTTATTGTTATAGGGGAACTCGGGTTACTGTGACTGTCAAAGGGGCACACAGGGCATTATTACAGTCTACGGGACAAAATGTGGGCACTGTTTTCTAGGGCACTTGCACCGGCATTACTATATTCTAGAGGGGTGCTTTAAAATTTAGAGGTCACACAGAACCACACACTAGGTGCAGTAATAGGGACACATACGGCAGCAGCAGCAGCTCAGTATTGGGGTATCAGGTGCAGTAATAGGGACACATACGGCAGCAGCGGCTCAGTATTGGGGTATCAGGTGCAGAAATAGGGACACATATGGCAACAGCGGCTCAGTATTGAGGTATCAGGTGTAGTAATAAGGACACATACGGCAGAGGCTCAGTATTGGGGTATCAGGTGTAGTAATAAGGACACATACGGCAGCAGAGGCTCAGTATTGGGGTATCAGGTGCAGAAATAGGGACACATACGGCAGCAGCGGCTCAGTATTGGGGTATCAGGTGCAGTAATAGGGACACATAGGGCAGCAGAGGCTCAGTATTGAGGTATCAGGTGTAGTAATAGGGACACATACGGCAGCAGCGGCTCAGTATTGGGGTATCAGGTGCAGTAATAAGGACACATACTGGCAGCAGCGGCTCAGTATTGGGGTATCAGGTGCAGTAAATAGGGACACATATGGCAGCAGCGGCTCAGTATTGGGGTATCAGGTGCAGAATAGGGACACATATGCAGCAGCGGCTCAGTATTGGGGTATCAGCAGGATGAGGAGTTTGTGCATGTTGGAATAGTCCAATTGGTGACCGTGACAGTGCTAAAAATATGAGAAGTGAAATGTGTCTTTGTTGTAATCTCTGCAGTCGAGTCCTGGCTGGAGAAGTCGTCATGTCGGTGTGGGCCAGATGGAAAAGACATGAAAAGTGAACAATTCCATTAGAAAGAACATCAGCGGTAAGTCATTATCTGTACCTGTGCTGTAATCTATTATATGTTCTGTAGGACTGGTATTATTTACCACAGACCATATGGCGGTAATATCAATATTGGTCTTTTTATATATAGATTATTTTTGGCAACAGCGCGGTCATTTGCTGAGGTTCTCTGATGATGGGCCCACTCAGAAATTTCGCCCCCCCTAAACCAAAACCCTAGCTACGCCTATGGCTCTCTCTCTAGTCTTTGTTTCTCGCTCTCTGTTCTTTCCTTCTCGCTCTCTGTTCTTTTTTCTCTCTGTTCTTTCTTTCTCTCTTTCTTTTCTTTCCTCTCTTTCTTTCTCTGTTTGTTCTTTCTCTCTCGCTGCTCTTTCTTTCTTTTCCTCAGTACCAGCCACTGTGCCCTCATTACCAGTCAGTGTGATCAGCAGTGCTAAATGGTTACGCTTGGGGCGAGGATATGGGTGTGATTAGTTGTGAAATGGGTGTGGTCGGGGCGTGGCCTAAAATTTGCAGCGGCGCGCGTAGCGCGCCGCAGCCTTTAACCCTCTTTCCTGTCTTCAAAATTTGGGAGGTATGCTGTATGACCTCCCTACAACTTCTGGCCATGCTCCTGATGAGCGCGACGGATGGTCTCGTGAGGGATCTCCTCCCACACCTGGACTAAAGCATCCACCAACTCCTGGACAGTCTGTGGTGCAACGTGGCATGGCCTAAAATTTGCTGCAGCAGGCACAGCGTGCCACAGCCTTTGTCCCTCTTTCCCTTCTTCAAAGGTTGGGAAGTATGATGGTGGGCCCCAAGAATAATTTTTCTCTGGTGGGCCCAAGGTACTCCAGTCCGACGCTGCTGGCAAGGTCCATGGATATTGGCTCCTTAACAGCCTTAAATACCATGCCTCAGCAGTCTGCTTCATCTAGCTGGTTAACAAAAATAGGGGGACCCCACGCCATTTTTTTTTCGAAGGGAACCCCTATTTTTGTTAATCAGTTCCCTCTGACGTCACTGATTGTGTCCCTGGCTGACCTGAAGTGAAAGTGGAAAGCAATCAATTAAGCTTTCCACTTCCTCTCCTGTCAGCCAGGAGAGGAACTCATTCATTTGGGGGTTTACTGTGAGGCTGCAGCATTAGCTGCGGTCCCTGCAGTAAACATTAACCCTTTCTGATGGATTACACCGTGGGACCTGACTGTGCATGGGATAGGTAAGAATAATTTTGCTTTTTTATTTTATTTTTATTACAGGAAATGGTTTTTGCAATAAAATAAAAGATGGTCAAAAACATGTGTCTTTATTTCATTAAAATGATTTTTAATTAAAGTGTGTGTGTTTTATTTTTATTTCATGCAATAGGATTAATAATTGATAGTTGTCTAATTGACAGCTCTCAATTATTAACCTGGCTTAAGGTCACCTTTCAATAGCAAGGTGGCTTTAACCCCATATTAACCCATTCGCCACCGCTACAGGGCAATGGGAATAGACGGGCAAAGTGCCAGAAAGGGCGAATCTAATTATAGATTTGCCTTTTCTGGGGTGTCTGGGGGCAGATGTTAGTAGCCAGGGGGAGGCCAAAAATAGTGGTCCCTCTCTGGGCTATTATTATCTGCCCCCACTCGCTGGCTTTGTCTGTCTGGTTGCGAAAATAGGGCGGGAGCCCACGCATTTTTTTTCAACAATTTTACACCTTATATATATATATATATATATATATATATATATATATATATATATATATATATATATATATATTACACGTCATTGAATTTGTGACATATTTATATTATATTTATATTTATAGTTCATTACACTTCTACATAGTATAATAGCCGCTAATTCAATTGCGGCTTTTGTGAAATGCAGAACCCGACATGAAATGACACATGGTTTACATAGAGTTAACCATGTCATTTCAAGTTGTTTGATCTATTGTTTTCACTAACAATTACATCAGTCTATGTGTGCAAAATTTCACACCTGTAGGGGTTAATTAAAGGTGTAAATTCGTAGCAAAAAAGTCCGTTTTTTTTTACAACGAATTTACACCTTTAATTAACCCCTACAGGTGTGAAATTTTGCACACTTAAGGCTGGGTCTCACATAACGATACACCAGCGATCCCGACAACGATATGCACTTGTCAGGATCGCTGGTGTATCGCTACAGGATCGCTGCTGAGCTGCCAAACAGGCAGCTCAGGCAGCGATCTGGGACAGCGACACTGCGGGTAACATCGCTTAGTTACCCGCAGTGTACGTTGGATACCAGCGCCCTGATGCAGGGAGCTGGTATCCAAGGTACACAGCGGGTTTCCAAGCGCTGCGCGGTGCCTGGAAACCCGCTGTTTACCTTGGATACCAGCTCCCTGCATCAGGGCGCTGGTATCCAAGGTACACAGCGGGTTTCCAGGCACAGCCCCGCGCCTGGCAACCCGCTGTGTACCTTGGTTACCAGCGGATCGCTTGTCTCCCGCCTGTCACACGCAGCGATGCGTGCCTGTCAGCGGGAGAACAGCGATCAAAAAAATGTCCTGACATTTCAGCGACGATCAGCGATACCCGGCAGGGGGGCTGATCGTCGCTGAATGTCACACACAGCGATATCGCTGGGGAGCTCGGTGCTGCGTCACAAAACTAGTGACTCAGCACCGATCTCGGTAGCGATATCGCTATGTGAGACGGGCCCTATACACTCATGTAATTGTTTGTGCAAATCAGCTATCAAACGACATGAAAAGACATGGTTAACCCTATGTACTCCAAGTGTCATTTCATGTCGGGTGCTTCTGTCTTTTCACAGAAGCCGGCTTTACCCGGCAATTGAATCAGAGGCTATTTTACTATGTAGAAGTGTATAAACTATAAATATATGTATATATATATGTCACAATGACATGTATATATATTATATATATATGTATTCTATGTGTGTATATTTAGTGTTTACAAGGAAAGAAAGAGGTTTTTTTAGTTACGATATTTCTGTCCCATAGACTTGCATTGGATTTCCGGTATCGGGTATCGCCGATACTTTTGGGGTATCGGCGATACCCATTCCGATCCGATACTTCTTGATATCGGAAAGTATCGCTCAACCCTAGTCACCACTAGATGAAGTAGCAAACAACGGCAGCCCCTTACTGAGCGCAGGCGACACATACATATACTGCCAGAACCACAACATCCAGCAGGACGCTCCATGACGTTCTCCCACCACGATGTGCCACATGGGGCTGCTGCGGCCAACACCCCAGGAGCAAATGACACGTGCTGGCAATTAGGGTAAAATGTTAAAATAGAGAAAGAGCATATAACAACGGGGAGTAAAGCGTCACTTGAGGAGCAGAGAGCAGTTGCCGGCTATGCTCCCCTCCACAAAGATGCCGGCAGCGCTCCCCTCTTTTCCCTTCACACACAGATGCCGGCAGCGCTCCCCTCTTTCCCTTCCACGCACAGATGCCGGCAGCACTCCCCTCTTTCCCTTCCACGCACAGATGCCGGCAGCGCTCCCCTCTTTCCCTTCCACGCACAGATGCCGGCAGCACTCCCCTCTTTCCCTTCCACGCACAGATGCCGGCAGCACTCCCCTCCACGCACAGATGCAGGCAGCACTCCCCTTTACCTTCCACACACAGATGCCGGCAGCGCTCCCCTCCACGCACAGATGGAGGCAGCGCTCCCCTCCACGCACAGATGCCGGCAGCACTCCCTCCATGCACAGATGCCGGCAGCGCTCCCCTCCACGCACAGATGCCGGCAGCACTCCCCTCCACGCACAGATGCAGGCAGTGCTCCCCTCCACGCACAGATGCCGGCAGCACTCCCCTCCACGCACAGATGCAGGCAGCGCTCCCCTCCACGCACAGATGCAGGCAGCGCTCCCCTTTACCTTCCACACACAGATGCCGGCAGCGCTCCCCTCCACGCACAGATGGAGGCAGCGCTCCCCTCCACGCACAGATGTAGGCAGCGCTCCCCTCAATGCACAGATGCAGGCAGTGCTCTCCTTTACCTTCTACACACAGATGCAGGCAGCGCTCCCCTCTTACCCCTCCACGCACAGATGCCAACTGTGTCCCCTCCATACACAGATGCCGGCAGCGCTCCCCTCCACGCACAGATGCCAGCAGCACTCCCCTCTTTCTCCTCCACGCACAGATGCCGGCAGCGCTCCCCTCTTTCCCCTCAATGCACAGATGCCGGCAGCGCTTCCTTTTACCTTCCACGCACAGATGCCGGCAGCGTTCCCCTCCACGCACAGATGGAGGCAGCGCTCCCCTCTCTCCCTCCACGCACAGATGCCAACTGTGTCCCCTCTTTCCCCTCCATACACAGATTCCGGCAGCGCTCCCCTCTCTCCCCTCCACGCACAGATGCCAACTGTGTCCCCTCTTTCCCCTCCACACACAGATGCCAACTGTGTCCCCTCTTTCCCCTCCACACACAGATGCCAACTGTGTCCCCTCTTTCCCCTCCACACACAGATGCCAACTGTGTCCCCTTTTCCCCCTCCATACAGATGCCGGCAGTTCTCCCCTCTTTCCCCTCCACACACAGATGTCGGCTGTGTCCCCTCTTTCCCCTCCACACACAGATGTCGGCTGTATCCCTCTTTCCACTCCACACAAAGATGTCGGCAGCGCTCCCTCTTTCCCCTACACGCACAGATGCCGGCAGCAATCCCCTCAATGCACAGATGCCGGCAGTGCGCCCATCTTTCCCTCCATACACAGATGCCGGCAGCGCTCCCCTCTTTCCCCTTCATACACAGATGCCGGCTGTGTCCCTTATCCTTCCATACACAGATGCCGACTGTGTCCCCTCTTTCCCCTCCATACACAGATGCCGGCCGTGTCCCATCTTTCTCCTCCATACACAGATGCCTGCTGTGTCCCTCCATACACAGAGGCTGGCCGTGTCCCCTCTTTCCCCTCCATACACAGATGCCGGCCGTGTCCCCTCTTTCCCCTCCATACACAGATGCCGGCCGTGTCCCATCTTTCTCCTCCATACACAGATGCCTGCTGTGTCCCCTCCATACACAGAGGCTGGCCGTGTCCCCTCTTTCCCCTCCACGCACAGATGCCGGCAGCGCTCCCTCCACGCACAGATGGAGGCAGCGCTCCCCTCCACGCACAGATGCAGGCAGTGCTCTCCTTTACCTTCCACACACAGATGCCGGCAGCGCTCCCCTCCACGCACAGATGGAGGCAGCGCTCCCCTCTTACCCCTCCACGCACAGATGCCAACTGTGTCCCTCTTTCCCCTCCATACACAGATGCCGGCAGCGCTCCCCTCCACGCACAGATGCCGGCAGCACTCCCCTCTTTCTCTCCACGCACAGATGCCGGCAGCGCTCCCCTCCACGCACAGATGCAGGCAGCGCTCCCTTTCCCTCAATGCACAGATGCCGGCAGCAATCCCCTCAATACACAGATGCCGGCAGCGCGCCCATCTTTCCCCTCCATACACAGATGCCGGCAGCGCTCCCCTTTTCCCTTCATACACAGATGCCGGTTGTGTCCCCTTATCCTTCCATACACAGATGCCGGCTGTGTCCCCTCCATATACAGATGCCGGCGTGTCCCCTCTTTCCCTCAATACAAGATGCCACTGTGTCCCCTTTTCCCTCCATATACAGATGCCGGCGAGTCCCCTCTTTCCCTCCACTACACAGATGTCGCTGTGTCCCTCTTTCCCCTCCCACACAGATGCGGCTTGTATCCCCTTTCCACTCACACAAAGATGTCGGCAGCGTCCCTCTTTCCCCTCACACACAGATGCCGGTCACAATCCCCCAATGCACAGATGCGGCAGTGCCCCTCTTTCCCCTCCATACACAGATGCCGGCAGCGCTCCCCTCTTTCCCCTTCATACACAGATGCCGGCTGTGTCCCCTTTCCCTTCCATACACAGATGCCGACTGTGTCCCCTCTTTCCCCTCCATACACAGATGCCGGCCGTGTCCCTCTTTCTCCTCCATACACAGATGCCTGCTGTGTCCCCCTCCATACACAGATGCGGCCGTGTCCCCTCTTTCCCCTCCATACACAGATGCCGGCCGTGTCCCCTCTTTCCCCTCCATACACAGATGCCGGCCGTGTCCCATCTTTCCCTCCATACACAGATGCTGCTGTGTCCCCTCCTATACACAGAGGCTGGCCGTGTCCCTCTTTCCCCTCCACGCACAGATGCCGGCAGCGTGTCCCCTCCACCCTCCTACACAGATGCGGCAGTGCTCCCTTTCCCTCAACACAGATGCCGGCAGCGTTCTCTTTCCCCTCCAACACAGATGCCGGCAGTGCTCCCCTCTTCCCCCACGCACAGATGCCAGGCCGTTCCCCTCTTCACCCTCCACGCACAGATGCCGGCAGATGTCCCCTCTTTCCCTCCATACACAGATGCCGGCAGCGCTCCCCTCTCACGCAACAGATGCGGCACGGTCCCTCTTTCCCCTCCATGCACAGATGCCGGCAGCACTCCCCTCCATACACAGATGCCGGCAGCGCGTCCCTCTTTCCCCTCATACACAGATGCCGGCAGGCCCCTCTTTCCCCTCAATACACAGATGCGGCTGTGTCCCCTCTTTCCCCTCCATACACAGATGCCGGCGTGTCACCTCTTTCCCCTCCATACACAGATGCCGGCTGTGTCCCCTCTTTCCCTCCATACACAGATGCCGGCTGTGTCCCCCTTTCCCTCCATATACAGATGCGGCTGTGTCCCCTCTTTCCCCTCCATACACAGATGCGCTGTGTCCCCTCTTTCCCCTCCATACACAGATGCCGGCTGTGTCCCTCTTTCCCTCCATACACAGATGCCGGCTGTGTCCCCTCCTTTCCCTCCATACACAGATGCCACTTTCCCTCCATACACAGATGCCGGCTGTGTCCACTCTTTCCCTCCATACACAGATGCGGCGTGTCCCCTCTTTCCCCTCCATACACAGATGCCGGCCGTGTCCCCTCTTTCCCTCCATACACAGATGCCGGCCGTGTCCCTCTTTCCCCTCCATACACAGATGCCGGCCGTGTCCCCTCTTTCCCCTCCATACACAGATGCCGGCCGTGTCCCCTCTTTCCCCTCCATACACAGATGCCGGCCGTGTCCCCTCTTTCCCCTCCATACACAGATGCCGGCCGTGTCCCCTCTTTCCCCTCCATACACAGATGCCGGCCGTGTCCCCTCTTTCCCCTCCATACACAGATGCCGGCCGTGTCCCTCTTTCCCCTCCATACACAGATGCGGCCTGTCCCCTCTTTCCCTCATACACAGATGCGGCCGTGTCCCCTCTTTCCCCTCCATACACAGATGCGGCCGTGTCCCTCTTTCCCCTCCATACACAGATGCCGGCCGTGTCCCCCTTTCCCTCCATACACAGATGCCGGCCGTGTCCCCTCTTTCCCCTCCATACACAGATGCCGGCCGTGTCCCCTCTTTCCCTCCATACACAGATGCCGGCCGTGTCCCTCTTTCCCCTCCATACACAGATGCCGGCCGTGTCCCCTCTTTCCCTCCATACACAGATGCCGGCCGTGTCCCTTCCTACCAGATGCCGCCGTTCCCCTCTTCCTCATACACAGATGCCGGCCGTGTCCCTCTTTCCCCCATACACAGATGCCGGCTGTGTCCCCTCTTTCCCTCCATACACAGATGCGGCCGTGTCCCCTCTTTCCCTCCATACACAGATGCCGGCTGTGTCCCTCCATACACAGATGCCGGCTGTGTCCCCTCCATACACAGATGCCGGCTGTGTCCCTCCATACACAGATGCCGGCTGTGTCCCCTCCATACACAGATGCCGGCTGTGTCCCCTCCATACACAGATGCCGGCCGTGTCTCCTCTTTCCCCTCCATACACAGATGCCGGCTGTGTCTCCTCTTTCCCCTCCATACACAGATGCCGGCTGTGTCCACTCTTTTCCCTCCATACACAGATGCCGGCTGTGTCCCCTCCATACACAGATGCCGGCTGTGTTCACTCTTTCCCCTCCATACACAGATGCCGGCTGTGTCCCCTCCATACACAGATGCCGGCCGTGTCCCTCTTTCCCCTCCATACACAGATGCCGGCTGTGTCCCCTCTTTCCCCTCCATACACAGATGCCGGCTGTGTCCCCTCTTTCCCCTCCATACACAGATGCCGGCTGTGTCCCCTCTTTCCCCTCCATACACAGATGCCGGCTGTGTCCCCTTTCCCTCCATACACAGATGCCGGCTGTGTTCACTCTTTCCCCTCCATACACAGATGCCGGCTGTGTCCCCTCCATACACAGATGCCGGCTGTGTCTCCTCTTTCCCCTCCATACACAGATGCCGGCTGTGTCCACTCTTTCCCCTCCATACACAGATGCCGGCTGTGTCCCCTCCATACACAGATGCCGGCTGTGTTCACTCTTTCCCTCCATACACAGATGCCGGCTGTGTCCCCTCCATACACAGATGCCGGCCGTGTCCTCTTTCCCCTCCATACACAGATGCCGGCTGTGTCCCTCTTTCCCTCCATACACAGATGCCGGCTGTGTCCCCTCTTTCCCCTCCATACACAGATGCCGGCTGTGTCCCCTCTTTCCCCTCCATACACAGATGCCGGCCGTGTCCCCTCTTTCCCCTCCATACACAGATGCCGGCTGTGTCCCCCTCCATACACAGATGCCGGCTGTGTCCCCTCTTCCCCTCCATACACAGATGCCGGCAGCGCTCCCCACTTTTCCCCTCCATACAGTCTCCATTCCCGCCGTCTCCTTACCCAGAAGATGAAGGAGTAGATGAGCAGGACGCTCTTCAGACAGGTGATAACGGGCTTTGTCTGGAGCCTGCGGGACGGGGACGCCATGACTTCTCCCAACTTTTGCGAACTAATTTGGACGCCGGAAACAGCCGAGCTAGCGCCGGAATCTCCCGAAGGCGCTCGGCCACTCGGTTCCCAACAAAGATCCTGTGCCAAGAAGATCCGACTGGTCTGCGCAAGCGCTCTAATGTTACGGCGCAGAGAGACCGTGTGAGGAAGCGTCCCAGGAAGCTGCTCCTGCATTCCCGGCTGGATCCGCAGTGCCGCCCCTGGGGGGAGGGGTGGTCCCGGGATCCCGGCCACACGTGTAATCTCCAGGGAGTGTGAGTTCAGCAGCTGCCAGACGTGTGTGACACCTTGGAGCTCTAGAGGGCGCAACATTGTGCTCAGGGCCGGCTCCAGGTTTTTATGGGCCCCGGGCGAAAGAGTCTCAGTGGGCCCCTTTAACACAGACCACGATTCATGATGCGGCAGAGAAATATGGGTACAGTACAATGCCAAATACTTCACTTCTTCCACTACATGACTGATATCTATTGTAAATTCTACAATAGCTCAGAAACCGCCAAATCCTCACAGCGCACAGTACAGAATGGACAGTACAGTCCTCCATACAATATTATGGGCACCACATAGTCTCCCCCTCATCACCATATAATACCCCATGCAGGATGTCACCCCCCATATAATGCTCCATACAGAATACTGGACCCAATATAATGCTCCATACAGGATACTGGACCCAAAATAATGCTCCATACAGAATACTGGACCCAAAATAATGCTCCATACAGAATACTGGACCCAATATAATGCTCTATACAGGATACTGGTCCCCATATAATGCTCCATACAGGATACTGGACCCCATATAATGCTCCATACAGAATACTGGACCCAAAATAATGCTCCATACAGGATACTGGACCCAATATAATGCTCCATACAGGATACTGGACCCAATATAATGCTCCACACAGGATACTGGACCCATATAATGCTCCATACAGAATACTGGACCCAAAATAATGCTCCATACAGGATACTGGACCCAAAATAATGCTCCATACAGAATACTGGACCCAAAATAATGCTCCATACAGAATACTGGACCCAAAATAATGCTCCATACAGAATACTGGACCCAATATAATGCTCCATACAGAATACTGGACCCAATATAATGCTCTATACAGGATACTGGTCCCATATAATGCTCCATACAGGATACTGGACCCCATATAATGCTCCATACAGGATACTGGACCCCATATAATGCTCCATACAGAATACTGGACCCAAATAATGCTCCATACAGGATACTGGACCCAAATAATGCTCCATACAGATACTGGACCCAAAATAATGCTCCATACAGATACTGGACCCAAAATAATGCTCCATACAGAATACTGGACCCAAAATAATGCTCCATACAGAATACTGGACCCAAAATAATGCTCCATACAGAATACTGGACCCCATATAATGCTCCATACAGAATACTGGACCACATATAATGCTCCATACAGAATACTGGACCCAAAATAATGCTCCATACAGGATACTGGACCCCATATAATGCTCCATACAGAATACTGGACCCAAAATAATGCTCCATACAGAATACTGGACCCAAAATAATGCTCCATACAGAATACTGGACCCAAAATAATGCTCCATACAGAATACTGGTCCCCATATAATGCTCCATACAGAATACTGGACCCAAAATAATGCTCCATACAGAATACTGGACCCAAAATAATGCTCCATACAGGATACTGGACCCAAAATAATGCTCCATACAGAGTACTGGACCCAAAATAATGCTCCATACAGAATACTGGACCCAAAATAATGCTCCATACAGAATACTGGACCCAAAATAATGCTCCATACAGAATACTGGACCCAAATAATGCTCCATACAGGATACTGGTCCCCATATAATGCTCCATACAGAATACTGGACCCAAAATAATG
This sequence comes from Oophaga sylvatica, assembly GCA_033576555.1. Lineage (NCBI taxonomy): Eukaryota > Metazoa > Chordata > Amphibia > Anura > Dendrobatidae > Oophaga > Oophaga sylvatica. The sequence goes on along the minus strand of JARQOD010003096.1, from coordinate 45,060 downwards.
CTCCATACAGAATACTGGACCCAAAATAATGCTCCATACAGGATACTGGACCCAAAATAATGCTCCATACAGGATATTGGACCACATATAATGCTCCATACAAAATATGGAGCTCTCCTCTGCGCTGTACTGCGTTCTGCACTGTTACGGCTCAGGAAAGGGCGCTGTGGAAAGACTCCCCATTATCATCATGATTGTCTCCCCATCATCATCATCATTGCCTCCCCATCATCATCATGACCTCCCCATTATCATCAATGCCTTCCCATCATCATCATCTCCTCCCCATCATCATCTCCCCATCATCAATGCCTGCCCATTATCATCAATGCCTGCCCATTATCATCATCTTCTCCCCATCTTTATCAATGCCTCCCCATTATCAGCAATGCCTGCCCATCATCATCTCCTCCCATCATCATCAATGCCTGCCCATTATCATCAATGCCTGCCCATTATCATCATCTTCTCCCCATCTTTATCAATGCCTCCCCATTATCAGCAATGCCTGCCCATCATCATCTCTTCCCATCATCATCAATGCCTGCCCATCATTATCTTCTCCCCATCATCAATGCCTGCCCATTATCATCTCATTCATCTCCCCATCATCATCAATGCCTCCCCATTATCAGCAATGCCTGCCCATCATGATCATCATCTCCTCCCCATCATCATCAATGCCTGCCCATCATCATCTCCCCATCATCAATGCCTGCCCATTATCATCAATGCCTGCCCATTATCATCATCTTCTCCCCATCATCATCAATGCCTCCCCATTATCAGCAATGCCTGCCCATCATCATCTTCTCCCCATCATCAATGCCTGCCCATTATCATCAATGCCTGCCCATTATCATCATCTTCTCCCCATCATCATCATCAATGCCTCCCCATTATCAGCAATGCCTGCCCATCATCACACACAGACAGCACACAAGCACTCTCTCACATACACACACACACATACATACACACACAAAGCACCGCACTACATACACACAGAGACACACACACACACGTCTTACCTGTCCGGCGTCCCCGCGCTCTGTGCCACAGCCGGCCACTGAATGATGACGTCATTCAGCGGCGCTGCTGTGAGAGGAAGCGCCGGCGCCCCCTGGAGCCCGGAGCTGCGGCAGCGGAGGCACGGGAGAGGTAAGTATTGTGCCAGCTGCTGCCGGGGCCCTGAGCAAGCGGGGAGGGCCCAGTGGCGGCGCTGACACCGCTCTCCTCCGCTAATGGGCGCGGGGGTGCCAGACTGCGAGTGGGCCCCCCCGCCTGCTCAGGGCCCCGGCACTTGTCCGAGTGTGCCGGGTGCTGACGCCGGCCCTGATTGTGCTGATCCTTGCAGAGAAACAATCCCCCCTCCTGCGGACTCCCTACCACCCCCCACGGACTCCCCTACCACCTCCCCCGGACTCCCCTACCACCCCCCACCTCCAAACTCCCCTACCACCGCCCCCCGGACTCCCCTACCACCCCCCACCTCCGAACTCCCCTACCACCCCCCTCTGGACTCCCCTACCACCCCCCCGGACTTCTACCACCCCCCCGGACTCACCTACCAGCCCCCCGGACTCCCCTACCACCCCCCTCCGGAATCCCCTACCACCCCCCCGGACTCCCCTACCACCCCCCGGACTCCCCAACCACCCCCCCGGACTCCCCTACCCCCCCGGACTCCCCAACCACCCCCCACGGACTCCCCTACCACCCCCCCGGACTCCCCTACCACCCCCCACCTCCGAACTCCCTACCACCCACCCTCTGGACTCCCCTACCACCCCCCCGGACTCCTACCACCCCCCCCCGGACTCACCTACCAGCCCCCCGGACTCCCTACCACCCCCCTCCGGAATCCCCTACCACCCCCCCCGGACTCCCCTACCACCCCCCGGACTCCCCAACCACCCCCCACGGACTCCCCTACAACCCCCCCGGACTCCCCTACCACCCCCACCTCCAAACTCCCCTACCACCCCCCCGGAGTCCCCTACCGCCCCCACCTCCGAACTCCTCTACCACCCCCCCGACTCTCCTACCACCCCCCCCCGGACTCCCCTACCACCCCCCACCTCCAAACTCCCCTACCACCCCCCCCTCCGGAATCCCCTACCACCCCCCCCCACCGGACTCCCCTACCACCCCCCCGGACTCCCCTACCACCCCCCCACGGACTCCCCTACCACCCCCCACCGGACTCCCCTACCACCCCCACCTCCAAACTCCCCTACCACACCCCCCCGGACTCCCCTACCACCCCCCACCTCCGAACTCCTCTACCACCCCCCTGACTCCCCTACCACCCCCCCCGGACTCCCCTACCACCCCCCGGACTCCCCTACCACTCCCACCTCCGAACTCCCCTACCCCCCCCCCGGACTCCCTACCACCCCCCACCTCCGAACTCCCCTACCACCCCCACCCCCCCCGGACTCCCCTACCACCCCCTCCTCCGAACTCCTCTACCACCCCCACCTCCGAACTCCCCTACCACCCCCACCCCCCCGGACTCCCTACCACCCCACCTCCAAACTCCTCTACCACCCCCCCGGACTCCTCTACCACCCCCCCGGACTCCCCTACCCACCCCCCACCTCCGAACTCCCCTACCACCCCCACCCCCCCCGGACTCCCCTACCACTCCGAACTCCCCTACCACCACCCTCTGGACTCCCCTACCACCACCCCAGACTCCCCTCCACCCCCCCCGGACTCCCTACCACCCCCCCCGGACTCCCCTACCGCCCCCCACCTCCGAACTCCCCTACCACCCCCCCCCGGGCTCCCCTACCATCCCCCACCTCCGAACTCCTCTACACCCCCGACTCCTACCACCCCCCACCCCCCCCCCCCACTCCCTACCCCACCCCCCCCCCGGACTCCCCTACCACCCCCTCCTCCGAACTCCTCTATCACCCCCCCCCGGACTCCCCTACCACCCCCACCTCCGAACTCCCCTACCCACCACCCCCCCGGACTCCCCTACCACCCCCCACTTCCAAACTCCTCTACCACCCCCCTCGGACTACCCTACCACCCCCCACCTCCAAACTCCCCTACCACACCCCCCGGACTCCCCTACCACCCCCCCACCTCCGAACTCCTCTACCACCCCCCTTGACTCCCCTACCACCCCCCCGGACTCCCCTACAACCCCCACCTCCGAACTCCCCTACCACCCCCCACCTCCGAACTCCTCTACCACCCCCCCGGACTCCCCTACCACCCCCCCGGACTCCCCTACCAACCCCCCCGGACTCCCCTACCACCCCCACCTCCGAACTCCCTACCACCCCCCCCGGACTCCCCTACCACCTCCGAACTCCCCTACCACCCACCTCTGGACTCCCCTACCACCACCCCCAGACTCCCTACCACCCCCCCGGACTCCCCTACCACCCCCACCTCCGAACTCCTGAGGATGAGGTTTCCGCACGTCAGGAGGAATTCTGCTCCACTCCTCTTTGCAGATCATCTCTGAATCATTAAGATTTTGGGCTGTCGCTTGGTAACTCGGAGCTTCACCTCCCCCATAAGTTTTCTATGGGATGAAGGTCTGGAGACTGGCGAGGCCACTCCATGACCTTATTGTGCTTCTTTTTGAGCCACTCCTTTGTTGCCTTGGCTGTATGTTTTGGGTCATTGTCTTGCAGGAAGACCCAGCCACGACCCATTTTTAATGTCCTGGTGGAGGGAAGGAGGCTGTCACTCAGGATTTTACGGTACTTGGCTCCATCCATTCTCCCATTGATGCGGTAAAGTAGTTCTGTGCCCCTAGCAGAGAAACACCCCCAAAACATAATGTTTCCACCTCCATGCTTGACAGTGGGGACGGTGTTATTTGGGTCATAGGCAGCATTTCTCTTCATCCATATACGGTGAGATGAGTTAATGCCAAAGACCTCAATCTTTGTCTCCTCTGACCACAGCACCTTCCCCCAATCACTCACAGAATCATCCAGGTGTCATTGGGAAACTTCAGACGGGCTGCACATGTGCCTTCTTCAGCAAGGGGACCTTGCGGGCTCTGCAGGATTGTAAACCTTTACGGCGTAATGTGTTACCAATGGTTTTCTTGGTGACTGTGGTCCCAGCTAGTGTTGAGCCACCCCCGTAGTGTTCAAGTTCGGTTCGTCGAACACCCATATGTTCACCGAACTGTTCGTCGAACACCGTTAAAACCAATGGCAGCCAAACAAAAACACATAGAAAACACTTCAAAGGTGTCCAAAAGCTGACAAACTGCTCACAAGACACAACTAACACATGGAAAAGTGACAAGTACATATAGTCATGCGAAAAGAAAAGTGTTGGAGGAGTAAAAGGAAGGGGAGACACAGATATAGGCATGTCATGCCCTTCTAACACCAAAAAAGTGCGAAGCCGACACGGCCAGTCCATTCCTGCCCGTGCGACCTGCGTGTCGCCGGGTTTGTGCCAGAGCTGCGGTGGACCCTGACAGCCAGCCCCCCTCTCCCAATACTGGTGCCTGTCCACTGGTGGGTCGAGCGAGCCCCCCTGCGGTGGAGGCAGGTCTAATCTTTTATTTAAATTGTCTCTCTAATTTGAATGAGTACGCTTTAAATCCTTTTACAAGGATCTATTGGAGGGTAAGTCTCATGCCAGCAGCTTTGGGAGGAAGAGGAGGAGTTACCTGCTGCTGGAGGTGTTTGTGTTTGTGCTGAGCTCCTGGGAAGGAGGACTTTTCTACCTGGACTTATGCCTGCCCCTTCCCAGGAGAGAGAGAGAGGTGTTAAGATTTGGTAGCTGAGGAGAGCAGGCAAAAAAGGAAATACACCAGAGCAGTTGGAAACTATGAGATTGCAGTACCCTGACTAACCACCACAACTAGAGGCAGCCGTGGAGCGTTCCTACGTTGGTCCTAGACGCCTCGTCACAGCCTGAGAAACTAACTACACCTAAAGATAGAAAGAGGAAAGCTATCTGCCCCGGAGCAGATCCCCAAAGAACATAGAAAGCCCCCAAACATGTAATGGCGGTTAGACAAGAAGAAATACTGACACAGATAGAAAATAGTATGAGCAAACGTTGGGGCCCAAACTTACTAAATAGAAAAGGATAGGAAGGGCACTTACTGCAATCCCAAAAAACCCTGAAAAGCACCAACTCTACTAATTTCAAAAACACCTGAGATCACACGACCTCTACCACCTAAATTAGTTCTCTGGTGTAACCAAAAACAAAACAGCAGCCACTGAAAAAACTGGAAAAAGCAAATGTACAAACATCAGTGGCTGAACTGAACTGAGAGGCAAAAGCCCCCAGAGGGGACCCAGAAGGCCCCCACAGAAGTGCAGGACAAAATGCAAAAATCAAGCACAAAAACAAAAAGAAGAAAATGTCTTATCTGTTAGCAGGAGATTCAGACACGACACAGCAGGCTACCAAGGAAACAGGAATCAAGGATTGAGACCAGAACAATTGATCACCGGCAACCCTGATGGGAAGGTGACTCCCTTATATAAGACCAGTCAGTAACACCTGATTCCCAATCCTCACAATCTTCACTGGACAGTCCAGTACCGTTTGTAACCACCAGAGGGAGCTTCTGCTCAGAACTCATTTCCAGCCTATTCACAACAGTACCCCCCCTTGAGGAGGGGTCACCGAACCCTCATTTGAGCAACCAGGTCGGTCAGGATGAGTTCTATGATACCCACGGATGAGTCTCCTAGCATGGATGTCCGAAGCAAACACCCAAGAATTGTCTTCCTGACCATAACCTCTCCATTTAACCAAATACTGGAATTTCCGTCTAGAAAAACGAGAATTCAATATTTTCTCAACCACATACTCCAGATTGCCCTCAACCAAAACAGGGTCAGGAGGCACAGGAGTAGGAACCACTGGCTCAACAAACCTCTTCAACAAGGACTTGTGGAACACGTTATGGATCTTAAATGTCCCTGGAAGAAGCAAACGAAAAGAAACAGGATTAAGAATCTCCATGATCTTATAAGGTCCAATGAACCTAGGCTTAAATTTAGGAGATGCCACTCTCATAGGAATATTTCTTGAGGACAACCAGACCAAGTCCCCCACTTTAAACCGAGGACCATCAGTCCTATGCCGGTTAGTAAACCGCTGGGCCCTCTCCTGAGAGAGGGACAACCTCTCCACTACCTGGTCCCAAATCTGTTGCATACGCTCCACAACAGAGTCAACACCTGGACAGACAGAAGCCTCCGTCTGTCCTGAAGAAAATCGAGGGTGAAACCCAGAATTACAGAAAAATGGAGACATCAAAGTGGCAGAGCTAGCCCTATTATTAAGAGCAAACTCAGCCAAAGGCAAAAAAGAGACCCAGTCATCCTGATCAGCAGACACAAAGCATCTTAGATAAGTCTCCAATGTCTGGTTTGTTCTCTCAGTTTGACCATTGGTCTGAGGATGAAACGCCGAGGAGAAAGACAATTGAACACCAATTTTAGAACAAAAGGTCCTCCAAAATCTGGAAACAAACTGGACTCCTCTGTCAGACACAATGTTCTCAGGAATGCCGTGTAAACGAACCACGTGCTGAAGGAACAAAGGCACCAATTCAGAGGAGGAAGGCAACTTAGGTAATGGCACAAGATGTATATCTTGGAAAACCTATCGCAAATCACCCAGATGACGGTCATTCTCTGAGAAACAAGGAGGTCGGAAATGAAATCCATAGAGATATGGGTTCATGGTCTCTTGGGCACAGGTAATGGCATCAACAAACCACTAGAAGAGAGCAAGGCTTGGAGCGAGAGCAAGTCCCGCAGGACTGCACAAACTCCCTGACATCACGAGACAAGGTAGACCACCAAAAGGACCGACAACCAAGTCTCCTGGTACCAAAAATTCCGGGATGACCGGCCAACGCGGAACAATGAATCTCAGACATTACACTCTTTTTCCACTGGTCCGGGACAAACAATTTCCCAACAGGGCAGCCTCGGGCTTATCCTCCTGACACCCCTCCGAGCCAGTCTCAAATTGGGCGAGATGGCGGAAAGAACTACACCCTCTTTCAAAATAACAGAAGGATCAGATAACTCAGGAGAGTCCGCCAGGAAACTCCTCGAGAGGGCATCCGCCTTAACATTTTTAGTGCCAGGAAGAAATGAAACCACAAAATTAAAACGTGTGAAAAACAAGGCCCACCTGGCCTGTCTAGGATTAAGTCGCTTGGCAGATTCCAGATAAACTAGATTCTTATGGTCCGTAAGGACCACCACCTGATGTTTGGCTCCCTCCAGCCAATGTCTCCACTCTTCAAAAGCCCACTTCATGGCTAATAACTCCCGATTACCCACGTCATAATTACGTTCAGTGGGAGAAAATTTTCGAGAGAAAAAGGCACAAGGGTTACTTTTAGAGGTCTCTGGATCTCTTTGGGACAAAACGGCACCTGCCCCAATTTCAGAGGCATCAACCTCCACCTGAAATGGAAGAGAAACATCAGGCTGCCGTAGAACAGGAGCAGAAGTGAATCTCTGCTTAAGTTCCTGAAATGCAGAGACTGCCTCAGGAGCCAATTCACCACATCAGAACCCTTCTTGGTCAAATCAGTTAATGGTTTAACAATAAAGGAGAAATTACCAATAAATTTACGATAAAAATTGGCAAAACCCAAGAATCTTTGAAGAGCCTTAAATGAAGTAGGTTGGAGCCAATCACAGATGCCTGAACCTTGACCGGGTCCATTTCAATAACAGATGGGACAAAATGAATCCCAGAAATGAGATCCTCTGAACGCCAAAAAGACACTTTGATCCCTTCACATACAGAGCATTCTCTCTCAAAATCTGGAACACAGTCCGAACATGTTTTACATGAGAGTCCCAGTCATTGGAAAAAATCAAGATATCATCCAAATAAACAATCAGAAATTTATCCCAAAAATCCCTGAAAATGTCATTCATGAAGGACTCGAAGACAGAAGGAGCATTAGTGAGCCCAAAGGGCATCACAAGGTACTCAAAATGCCCTTCAGGGGTATTAAATGCCGTCTTCCATTCATCCCCGTGCTTAATGCGAATAAGGTTATATGCCCCCTGAGGTCAAGCTTGGTAAACCAAGTAGCGTTTTTCACCCTGGAAAACAGATCAGAGATCAAGGGTAAGGATATTGATATTTCACAGTAATATTGTTCAAAGACGATAATCAATTCACGGCCTTAATGAACCATCCTTTTTGGCCACAAAGAAAAAACCGGCACCTAAGGGTGAAGAGGATGGTCTGATATGACCCTTCTCCAATGATCCTTGATATAAGACCGCATAGCGTCATGTTCAGGTACAGACAAGTTAAAAAGGCGACCTTTAGGGAATTTACTACCAGGCACTAATTCAATAGCGCAGTCATAGCTCCTATGGGGAGGTAAGGATGCAGATTTACTTTCGCTAAACACATCAGAAAAATCAATCAAAAAGTCAGGAACATCCTGAGCCTGGGGGGAGGCAGAAAAAACAGGAGTGTTGGTATTAACACATTGGCAGCCCCAACTGGTAACAGACACAGATTTCCAATCCAAAACAGGATTATGAGACTGTAACCAAGGGAAACCCAGTACGATAATGTCATGCAGATTATACAGAACCAAAAATTTGCAACTCTCCTGATGATCAGGTTCTACCCTCATTATCACCTGAGTAGAGAACTGAGGTTTATTCTCAGCCAAAAGGGTAGAATCGATCCCCAGTAGGGGAATAGACTTCCGTAGGGGTATCAAGGGAAACCCACAACGTTTAGCAAAATCAAAATCCATCAGGTTAATAGCTGCTCCAGAATCAACAAAATCCTGAGCAGAAAATGAGGACAGAGAGTATATCAGGGTAACAGTTAACAAAAACTTAGTCTGAACACTACGCAAGACAACTGAGCGAGCAAAACGTCTTCCCCGCTTAGGGCAGACAGAAATAGCATGAGAGGCATCACCACAGTAGAAACATAACCCATTGCGCTTTCGAAATTCATGACGCTGTGCCCCAGAAACCACTCTAACACACTGCATGGATTCAGAAGCAGGTTCACAAGGCAACATTATTCCACGCATACCTTTCCGCTCACGCAAACGTCTGTCAATTTGAATCGCTAATGACATAGAATCATTGAGACCAGAGGGAACAGGGAATCCCACCATAACATCCTTTACATTATCTGACAGTCCCTTCCGAAAAAGAGCTGCCAAAGCGTCGTCATTCCATTTGGTCAGGACTGCCCACCTATGGAATCTCTGACAGTATAACTCAGCGTCCTCAAGCCCCTGATTTAATGCCAACAAGGTTTTTTCAGCTTGATCAGTGACATTAGGCTCATCGTACAATAACCCCAAAGCCTGAAAAAACGCATCAACATCACTCAAAACAGGATCCCCAGGTGTCAGGGAAAAAGCCCAATCCTGAGGGTGCCGCGCAGGAGAGAGATGACAATTTGAACCTGCTGCGCTGCGTTCCCTGAGGACTTAGATTTTAAGGCAAAAAACAATTTACAGTTATTTTTGAAATTCAGAAACTTAGCTCGATCCCCTAAAAACAAATCTGGCATGGGAATCCTAGGTTCCACAACAGGCAACCTAGCAAGATAGGTAGCAATACTCCGAACTTCAGTGGCAAGCTGATCCACACGGCCAGACAACTGTGCAAACTCCATTGAGAGAAAAGAAAAAAATCCTCCTCAGCACCCAGAGATACAGAGGGAAAAAAAAATGCAACAAACAGAAAAAAAAAAAAATCTCTGACAACTCTGACAACTTTTTTCTTTCACAATATTTTTCCCTTCTGTGAGTACCATATAATTTTCAGTTTAGGCCGGTGATACTGTTATGATTTGGGAGCTGAGGAGAGCAGGCAAAAAAGGAAATACACCAGAGCAGTTGGAAACTATGAGATTGCAGTACCCTGACTAACCACCACAACTAGAGGCAGCCGTGGAGCGTTCCTACGTTGGTCCTAGACGCCTCGTCACAGCCTGAGAAACTAACTACACCTAAAGATAGAAAGAGGAAAGCTATCTGCCCCGGAGCAGATCCCAAAGAACATAGAAAACCCCCAAACATGTAATGGCGGTTAGACAAGAAGAAATACTGACACAGACAGAAAATAAATCAAGAAAGGCACATCCAGCCCATGAATGGCAGCGCTTCCCAGGACTCACATCCAAAGATGATATTTCATATTTTTTTATTTAATAAGTTAAAATGGAGGAGATACAACGCGTTTCGGATACAGTATATATCCTTCATCAGGTATCATAAAAACACAGTACAAATCCTAATAATATAAAATTCAGTAACACTTATATATAGTGGCAAACCTTTTATCCCAGTCTCAGACACTTGATTTAGGGAGGACCAAGTTCAGGAGCACCCACCAACTTTGACAGCATAGATGCAAGAAGAAAAAAAAAAAAAAAAAAAGCTTTCAAACTCTCTCTATGATATCATTCAATCCATTTGGATATAATGTTCCAGACGATATATCCAAAAAGTTTCTTTCCGGTTTAAAAGAGCATTCCTATTTGCAACACCAGAGGTATCTGTTCCACTGGAGTTACTTTTATGTTGAAAATTTGTTATGTTTAATTAGCAGATGCCTTGAGAGACTATGTTTTGGGAAAACATCTCCCTGATAAACCAGGGATTACATATAGAAGGGGGAAAACTTTGAAAAACTTGGTGGCCCCCAGTAAATTAAAAAAAACAGTTGGATTCAAAAGGAAAAAACAATAAAAAAGGTACGGATCAAATTTCAAGTGGTGTTTTTCAAGGAACCGGAGTTTTCAAATGCACCTCCAAAAAATGTTGTACCTGTGGGATCCTAGATCATGGGGCTAAAACTATCAAATGTAACAATACTGGTGAGGTCTTTGATATTTCACAAAGACTCAGCTGTAGCAGTGATTATGTTGTATATGTCATCACATGCAGTTGCGGTTTGCAATATGTGGGACACACTGTGCAGACACTGCGGTCCCGCATTAATGGTCACAGAAATAGAGCAAAAAATGGGTTTTTAAAACATAGTCTCTCAAGGCATCTGCTAATTAAACATAACAAAATTTTCAACATAAAAGTAACTCCAGTGGAACAGATCCCCTCTGGTGTTGCAAATAGGAATGCTCTTTTAAACCGGAAAGAAACTTTTTGGATATATCGTCTGGGAACATTATATCCAAATGGATTGAATGATATCATAGAGAGAGTTTGAAAGCTTTTTTTTTTTTTTTTTTTTTTTTCTTCTTGCATCTATGCTGTCAAAGTTGGTGGGTGTGCTCCTGAACTTGGTCCACTCCCTAAATCAAGTGTCTGAGACTGGGATAAAAGGTTTGCCACTATATATAAGTGTTACTGAATTTTATATTATTAGGATTTGTACTGTGTTTTTATGATACCTGATGAAGGATATATACTGTATCCGAAACGCGTTGTATCTCCTCCATTTTAACTTATTAAATAAAAAAATATGAAATATCATCTTTGGATGTGAGTCCTGGGAAGCGCTGCCATTCATGGGCTGGATGTGCCTTTCTTGATTTACTCATCCTGTGTGAGCCTGAATCTGGCTCTTTCACTTGGATCCACCTGAGGCAAGCTGCAAGCCCTGTCTATTGAAAAGTATCCCAGAAGGATTTTTGAGGATACACAATCTAAAGCCATATTAGTCTTGTATCAGGTGAGTGCATAAAATTGTGCACACTCTAAAGACTATAATATTGTTTTTACGCACTTAGGGCGCCGCGATTTGTCTATTCTTCTCTCCCAAACAGGGTTTTGTTTTTTTTTTTGTTTTTTTTGTACAGACAGAAAATAGTATGAGCAAACGTTGGGGCCCAAACTTACTAAGTAGAAAAGGATAGGAAGGGCACTTACTGCAATCCCAAAAAACCCTGAAAAGCACCAACTCTACTAATTTCAAAAACACCTGAGATCACACGACCTCTACCACCTAAATTAGTTCTCTGGTGTAACCAAAAACAAAACAGCAGCCACTGAAAAAACTGGAAAAAGCAAATGTACAAACATCAGTGGCTGAACTGAACTGAGAGGCAAAAGCCCCCAGAGGGGACCCAGAAGGCCCCCACAGAAGTGCAGGACAAAATGCAAAAATCAAGCACAAAAACAAAAAGAAGAAAATGTCTTATCTGTTAGCAGGAGATTCAGACACGACACAGCAGGCTACCAAGGAAACAGGAATCAAGGATTGAGACCAGAACAATTGATCACCGGCAACCCTGATGGGAAGGTGACTCCCTTATATAAGACCAGTCAGTAACACCTGATTCCCAATCCTCACAATCTTCACTGGACAGTCCAGTACCGTTTGTAACCACCAGAGGGAGCTTCTGCTCAGAACTCATTTCCAGCCTATTCACAACAGAGAGGCCTTCCCTGTGACTGAGCGTCGGGGCTGAGCCCCTGGCTCCCACCCCCCGGCAAGTCGGCTGGGGGTGTGAGGCCCTGATTCCATCTATAGTGCCCAGCCAGTCCCAGGGAAATGGGCAACAGGAGGAGAACCTCGGGGGGCCGCAAGGCTCCGGGACCCCTGAAGCCGGAACCGTGGCAGCTCCTCGCGGAGAGGAGGCTGCTAGCAGAGGTGCGGTGGGAGCCCCCCTAACATCTGGGGCTCCAAGGCTGCGGGAGAGCCGGCTACTGTCTACGCCTCCCGCATCCACGCCCACCTCTGTGAGTACGAGGAAGCAGCTGAGGAGACTCCGGGAGGGGAGCCCAAGTAACAGCAAAAAATCGGCTCCCTGCCTCAAAGAGAGCGGAGGTATCTGCCACTGTCAAGAGGCTGAAGGGGGCTATAAGAACTGTGGAAGACAGGAGAACATCCATCCTGGAGGGCAGTGGCCCTTTCGGGGAGAAGCTCCGCAATGATGACTGGTTTAGAGCCCTGACCGGTGGGTCTCCTGGAGGGTCAGGAGGCCCCAGCCAGGTGGAGGACGAGGAGGAGGAAGATGGCGGAACATCTGAGCCAGCTCCACCTGAGGACCTGGTGGGTAAGAGCGCCCAGGTATCGCACAGCGGGATAGCCCCCGAACAAGTGGTTCTCCCACTGGACTCCAGTGACCTGGAGGAAAGTGGGAGTGAGGGGGAGGATGGAGGGAGCGGGAGTAACAGCGAGGGGGGCTGCCTCATCTTACAACAAGTGAGGCAGATTGAGTCCACAGCACGGTTTGGCACACTGCTGTTTGGGGAGGAGGTCTGCCTTGTGGATGTGGCAACTGGGAAGAGTAGGAGAAGGCGTAGGGCAAAGCAAGAGGTGGTGGAAAAGCTTGTGTTTGTCCCTCTTTCCGGGGCCCCCAGTCCTGTTGTGCGGAACCAGCTGCCCACCCCGGCTCGGGCCCTGTGGTGAGTCCTTTTTTCTTGTACGGGCCCTGTGGTGAGTCCGCAGCAAGGGAGCGGGGAGGAGTAATGTCTGCCTGAATCTTAATGTCACATCTGGTGGTGGCAGTTCGGATTCAGGCAGCGATATGGAGGTCGGTGTTGGTGTTACTGTTGGAGGTGGTGCTTGGGCTCAGTCCCCTGTGGCAGGGGGGGCTGGCCCAGCACCAGGTACGAGTAGAGCCAGGGCCGCACCTCCGGCGGAGAGAGCTGCTTCTGGGCCCCCCACGCACGGGTCCTTTAAGTCTGGATCGCTTGTGGGGGTCCAGAAGCATCGTAAGGGCGCGGATGCTGCTGTAAAGCAACAATTAAAAACCTGCAAGGTGTTGGTTGCTCCCCTGAAGGCGGCCGTGATGAAGCCGGGGCACTCGGCACCTAGACCCCAAAAGGGGTCCGTGCAGGGGGCCCCGCCGCCGCTGGACGCCGAAGGGGAGTGGCCAGCCTTGCCTACAGCAGGTCGTGGGTGCAGAGAGGCGGTAATGGCTCATGAGGGGGGCGTGGCCTCCCTGAATGTTGCCCTACCTACAAAGGCAGCGGCATGCAGGGGGGGTGTGTCCTCGGCCACAGTCCCGCCCGCTTTGCTCGCGTCATCCGGGGTGGGTGTGGCCCACCGTGGAGTGACTGCAGCCAGCTGGGGGGCGTGGTCTCGATGGTCACGGCTCCTCCCACTGTGTACGCGTCATACGGGTGGGCGTGGCCTCGCAAGGTGCTGCCGTCCACCGTGGAGTGACTGCGGCCGGCGGGGGGCGTGGCCTCAGTGGGCCCGTCGCCCTCTGTCCCACCAACCATACCATCGTTTCTGCGCCCCCGAAAGCCGGTAGGGTACAGTGGCAGGAAAGTCCGTCCCTGCTCTAGGAAGCACAAAGGAGAAAAAAACTGGTGCCGGAGAGCTCAGGAGCTGCTGCTGCTCCCGAGCTCAGGCAGAGTGTACTGAGTGCACTCTGCTCTGGGGAATTTAAAGGGGCAGCGGCACTCCTGGGCAGAGGCAACAAAAGAGGCAGTGACATTACGGTCCAGCCAGGGCCCCAGCAGGAGGTGTAAAGAATAGCAATGCAAATAAAGGCAATGTAAATAATAAGGTGAATAGTGTAAATAATGTATATATGGACAGTGAGGATGATAATGATGGTGTGAGTGACATTTTTGAGGAGCTTTTTGCTGAGGTGGTGCATGAAGGTGTTAATGATGGCGAGAGTGGTATGGATGAGGGAGTGAGGGAGTGATTGCGGGGGGGATGCAAGAATGAAAGTGGGAGCGAGTAGGAGGGGGACTGGCCCATGCCCCCCCAGCCGTGGCACCCAGGCGTTAATTTGCGGGGGTCACGTCGGGGGTGTTCTCAGGGGGTCTCCTCGCCTCTGGACTCCAGGGACGGCGTTTTGCACCGCCGTTTTCTGGAGGCCTTCAAAAGGGGAGAAAGATCGATAATAGTAGAGGGGAGGATGGTGGACTTGTCTTTCTGGATAGAGAGGCATGGTTTGGACGCCTTCCTAGAGAGAAGAGAGGGAGGGACTGTCTGGTCTCTCCCGACTGCCGGGCAAGGTCCGGTGAGGAGAAATGTGGTCCGTCTTTGGTGGGGGGGGCAGTGAAGCTTGCCCACCCAGGAGCAGGGTGGTGGAGCTCCTCCTGAAGATGGGCTTCAGGGCGGATGACATCTTTGCCCTGATCCATCCCGCAGCGGGCCGGTTCTTTGACATCAGCTTCATCCGGCCAGAGGGGCTTGAGCTCTTCTGGTCGAATTATGAGCTGGTGAAGGGGGAGCCCGGATGGCGAGGCTTCGTCGTGCAGGCGGTGTCTCGCCAAAATTCCGTCAAGAGAGTGACCGTGGTGACATGTAACGAGTCACTCTCAGGAGTGGACATAATGACGTGGCTTTCCCGTTATGGGGAAGTCACTGAGGTCCCAAAAAAGAACAGGGACGAATTTGGTATTTGGTCGGGGGGCTGGACCTTCATGGTTAAGTTGAAGGTCTCAGGCGATACGGTCACCCACATCCCTTCCTCGGCGTTCCTAGGAAGAGACAGGATCCGGGTCTTCTACCAGGGGCAACCGAAGGTCTGTCAGAAGTGTGTTGATCCCCGCCACTTTAGCGCAAGGTGCAGAAATGTGCCTTGTGTGGCGGGGTGGGTCATCTCGCCGCCGCGTGTAAGGACATTCGGTGCCACCTGTGTGGTGACCTTGGTCACCCATATAACCGCTGCCCTCGCTCTTTCTCCAATACCGCTGCAGGCCCTGTGGGGGGGGAAACCTCTGGCGGGGTTTCCTCCATCGCGGCAGGCGGTGGTGGCAGGGAGAGGGCTGGGGGGACCGGTGAGGAAAGGCAAGGTCACTAGAGGCCCCTCATATCAGTGGAGGCAGGCGGCTCGCCATGGGGGGTAGGGAGCAGGTGGAGCCTCGGGTAATCGGGGGTATGCCTGCTCCCTCCTGTAGGTCGGTGGCTAAAGCCTCTGAGGCCCTGGGGGAGGAAGCGGTGAACGAGGAGATCAGGAGGATTGTGAGGGAGGATAAAGCGGCTGACTCAGACAACTCCTCTGAATATGAAAGTGTTGATGAGGAAGTCATAGAGCAGCCTACAACATCAATGGGTGGGGAAAAACGTACCAATAGGAGGGGGAGGAGGAGGCTGAATAAGTCTTCCAAATCCCACCCACCCCCGACCATGAATGTACCAGCGGAAGGGCCCACCGTCCCCCCTCTGATCACACTCTCCAACCAACCGGTTCCAAGCCCTCGGTGACTCTGCTGAGGAGTCGCAGGACAAGGGTGAGGGACCGGGGGCGGCATCAGGGGGTCTCTTAGAGGACGGCGGAGTCCAACCCTCAGGGGATGTTGTTTCTCCAGGGGGGGAACAGACCCGGAGGTGAGGACACCAAGGGAGGAGGACTGGACACCTCAGCTACCTTAAAGAGGAAGGGTTCTGACTCCTCCCAGAGGGTGTTGGGAGCGGGGTAGGTAAGAAGAAGGCCGTCTAATTCAATCACTCATGATGGCTGAACTCGCCCCGTTGATGCTGGCGTCCATTAATGTTGCCAGCATTAAGTCAGATGCGGCTAGATTTACGGCCTTTGATTTTTTCACCAGAATTGAGGCTGAAATTTTATTTTTGCAGGAGACCAGACTAATAATAATAATAATAATCTTTATTTATATAGCGCCATCATATTCCGCAGCGCTTTACAGTTTAACAGTTTCAAAACCCAAGTCATAAGTAACAACGTTAACAATACAATAATTAAAGCAAAATAAGCCGCCCCTGCTCGTGAGAGCTTACAATCTACAATGAGGTGGGGGAGATACAAAGTACAGGTGTGTATATATAATGGTGCATTTACAATGATGGTCCAGCCATCTTGAGGGAGTGAGGGATGGATGGAGATAGTGAATGGGCTACACATACACACTTACACATACAATGACTTTGATTAGTGAATGTGATAGGCCGCTCTGAACAAATGTGTTTTGAGGGAGCGCCTGAAACCATGCAAATTGTGGATAGTCCTAATTTCTTGGGGTAGAGCATTCCAGAGGATTGGCGCAGCGCGGGAGAAGTCTTGGAGTCGGGAGTGGGAGGTACGGATTAGTGCAGAGGTTAGTCGAAAGTCGTTTGCAGAGCGCAGCAGTCGGTTAGGCCGATAGGTAGAAATGAGGGAGGTGCTGCACTGTGGAGAACTTTGTGGGTGAGAACCAGTACTTTGAATTGGATCCTGTAATGAATGGGCAACCAGTGTAAGGACTGGCGAAGAGCGGACGCGTCCGAGTACCGATTAGCCAGATGGATGACCCTGGCTGCTGCATTAAGGATGGACTGGAGAGGGGATAGTCGAGTAACGGGGAGGCCAAGTAATAGAGCGTTGCAGTAGTCCAGGCGGGAGTGGATCAATGCTACAGTGAGGGTTTTTGTTGTTTCCATGGTGAGAAAAGGGCGGATTCTAGAGATGTTCTTTAGGTGTAGGCGGCAAGAGAGGGCAAGAGATTGTATATGGGAGGTGAAGGAGAGATTGGTGTCAAACATAACACCCAGACAGCGAGCCTGCTGCCGGGTTGTTATTATGGTGCCGCCCACGGAGAAGGAAATGTCAGATTTAGGAAGGTTAGTAGATGGCGGGAGCAGAAGGAGTTCAGTTTTGGAGAGGTTAAGTTTCAGATAGAGAGCGGACATGATGTTGGAGACTGCAGACGGTGGCGTTCTGTAGAACAGCGGGGGTAAGGTCGGGGGATGACGTGTATAGTTGTGTGTCATCAGCATAAAGATGGTACTGAAAGCCAAATCTGCTGATGGTCTGTCCAATTGGGGCCATGTAGAGAGAGAAGAGAAGGGGGCCAAGGACTGAGCCCTGGGGTACACCGACAGTGAGAGGAAGAGGAGATGACGTGGAGCCAGAGAACGAAACACTGAAGGAGCGGTCAGAAAGATAGGAGGAGAACCAGGAGAGAACAGTGTCCTTAATACCTAATGACTGGAGCCTAGACAGTAGGAGACAGTGGTCAACTGTGTCGAAAGCTGCAGAAAGGTCGAGAAGAATGAGCAGAGAGTGGTCGCCGTTACGTTTTGCTGTCAGAAGTTCATTGGTCACTTTGATGAGTGCAGTTTCAGTCGAATGTAGGGGGCGGAAGCCGGACTGTGAAGGGTCTAGAAGGGAGTAAGTGGAGAGGTAATGGGTGAGGCGGGAGTAGAACTAGGCGCTCCAAAAGTTTAGAGATGAAGGGCAGATTGGAGACCAGTCTGTAGTTGTTTGTGCAGGAAGGGTCGAGAGTGGGTTTCTTTAGTAGTGGAGTAATGATGGAGTGTTTGAAGGAAGATGGGAAAATGCCAGAGGAGAGTGAGAGATTAACAAGTGTAGTTAGGTGAGTTGTGACAACTGGAGAGAGAGACTGGAGGAGATGTGAGGGAATGGGTGTAAGGTTCTTTGTCTCTTTTGACATGTTCCTTGAAACTCAGTTTTCCGTCAGCCATTTTGCTTTCTGTCTTTCTGCAGCTCTTGCCCTCAGTTAATATGGAGTTTTCAATTTTCATGTTCCCGCCCTGATTCTCTCCCTCTTGCTTCTTAAGCAGCCTCAGCTGAACAATCAGTGCTCCTGAATCAAGCCTCAGTCAGCCTGTGACCTGACTCCTGGAAACCTTGGACTTTGTACTCCAGCTATTTCCTACTGAGGAACCTTGGAACACTTTTGGACTCTGGAAACCTGCTGTTTGGTGAATCCATGTTTGCAGAGGAATTACGGTACAGAGAAGAGATCCTGAACCTGCTTTGGAGAGTTATTGTAGTGCTTGAAGTTACTCTGGCCTGCTGTGTCTCCTGTCGCTGTTCCTGCAAACTGTGTGACCTTTTCCGCATGCTTGTATGAAGTAATACAAGTAATTTCATATCAACCTGTCTCTCATGTATTTTCCTCGCACCCAAGCACAAGACGCTATAGGAACTGTACACTATACATGACAAGATTCAGGAGCCAATGTTTAGTGTCTGCTGGGTCTGGGGAAAGCCGTGTCTGCCGTGACTGTGGATATCAGATGTCCGTTTAATACCTTCTGTGATGACAGTGGTTGTGACTTCTCACAACCATTCCAGCACTTCTGCCTTAAAAGATCTGGAAGATGGAGGCCCGCATAAAGGAACTTTGCGGAGTGACTGATACAATCCTTGCAGATATACAGACTATAAAGACCCGTTTTGCAAGCCTACAGGACCTCACTAATCATAATTTGCAAGTGTTTGGGCAAACTACCCAGGAATTACGAGCCAGGATTGAGGCTCTAGAGGAACGAGTCCAGGCTCCTGCCATAACCCCGAGTTCTGGGATCCCCAAGTTACCTCCTTTTCATTTTGGCGGTGAACGTGAGAAATTCAGGGGATTTATTAACCAATGCAATCTATTTTTCTCTGCACATGCTTCACAATTTCCCACTGAACGATCCAAAGTGCTTACTATAATCATGTTGCTTACCAATAAGGCTTTGATGTGGGCAAACCCTCTGATTGAGACTGAGGATGATTGTTTGAATCACCTTGATGCTTTTATTTCAGCCATGGGGCAGGTGTTTGATGACCCCAATCGAGGTGCAACAGCTGAAGCAGCCATGTTAACTTTGCGCCAAGGTAAGCGTTCAGTAGCCGAATATGCCTTGGATTTCAGGAGATGGGCTCTTGATACCACTTGGGACACTTCCGCCAAAAAATCTATTTTTCGGAAAGGGTTGTCTCCACTGATTAAGGATGAACTTGCTCGTGCCGACCCTCCCACTGCGTTAGGTGACTTTATTAACTATTGTATCCGTATTGATGCTCGTCTGACTGAACGCAGACAAGAGAGATGGTTCGAAAATAATCGCACTAACCTTTTCCTACCTCCCTCCTCAGCTAAGGAACCTTTGAGTAGGATCACAAGGGAACCAGAACCTGAACCCATGCAGGTGGACTCTTTACAAAGACGGGTTAGTGATGCACGCAAAGAACATCGTATAAAGGAAAATCTATGTTTCTACTGTGGTAAGTCAGGGCACTTCATTATAAACTGCCCCAGCCGTTCTCGTAAGACTACTGCAGCAGTCATTCACTGTGAGTGTTGCGAGAGGAGCTCTGTCATGTCCGAGCCTCAGACTCCAGAGAGATCTGCTGCAAGAGATCTTGATTTCTCGGACTTAAACTCTGTTAGTTCTGGGGACAATGACGGTATAAACGCTGCAATTTTTCAAGTTTCTCAGCGGTGTCCCAGCTGAGTTGTAAAAGAAACAATTCTCATTGCTTCCTTTCCATCAAACTCTGGGTTGACTCAGTCTGGGTGTCTAGCTCTGCTATGATCGACTCAGGAGCAAGTGGAAATTTTATGGATATCTCCTTTGCTCTGAAACAGGGGATACGTTCAGTGAAGAAGGCTACTCCAGTACAGATGGAGACTGTGGATGGCTCCCTGCTGACCTCTGGACCAGTGGATCAGGAAACAGAGCCTTTGAGGGTCCTTATGGGTAAAGATCATCAGGAGAAAATGTCTTTTATGCTTATCTCTTCTCCCCACTTTCCCATTATTCTAGGGCTACCATGGCTGCAGGCGCAGAATCCTACGATTAACTGGGAGACCAAGGAATTACACTTTCCGGAGAAACAGATGAGTCAAGGAGTTTCAGCTTGCTCTGTTCCTAAAGGAACCATGTCAGTCCCTGAACTACCAGCTGTATACCAGGACTATGTGGATTTATGTGACAAGAAGAACGCTGATCAGCTTCCTCCTCACCGTCCATATGATTGTCCAATTGAATTATTGCCTGGAGCCGAGATACCTTTTGGTAAGATCTACCCCCTAGCGGGGCCCGAGCTAAAAGCTTTGAAGGACTACATAGATGAAAATCTAGCCAAAGGCTTCATACGCCCCTCTTCATCTCCCGCAGGTGCACCCATCTTCTTTGTGAAGAAGAAAGATGGATCTCTGAGACCCTGCATAGACTATAGGGAACTCAATAAGGTTACTATTAGAAACCGTTATCCATTGCCTTTAATCCCTGAGTTGTTGGAGAGAGTGCGGCATGCCAAAATTTTCTCTAAACTGGATCTCCGTGGGGCCTATAACTTGGTCCGTATTAGACCTGGGGATGAATGGAAGACTGCATTCAGGTCACGCTATGGACACTTTGAATATCTAGTTATGCCTTTTGGTCTGAGTACCGCCCCAGCCACTTTCCAACACTTCGTGAATGACATCTTCAGGGATCTCCTAGATACATTTGTGGTGATTTATCTGGATGATATTCTAATTTTTTCTAACTCCAAGAGGAACATCATGGACATGTGAGAATGTCTTAGAACGCCTAAGGCAAAACCATCTCTACATCAAACTTGAAAAGTGTGAATTCCATAGGACCGAAATTCAATTTCTGGGGTATGTACTATCTACGCAAGGGATTAGTATGGATGGAAGCAAGACCCAAGCCATCAAGGATTGGCCAATTCCTAGAAATGTGAAGGAGGTGCAGCGCTTCATCGGGTTTGCCAACTTCTATAGACGTTTCATTAGGAATTTCTCTGAGGTAGTGTCACCTATCACCCAACTTACCCGGAAACAGTCTAGGTTCTCCTGGACCCCGCAAGCTCAGGAAGCATTTTCCTGTTTAAAGGATAAATTTACCACCGCACCTATCTTAGTACATCCCAACCCCGAGCTTGCCTTCATAATAGAGGTGGATGCTTCAGACTGTGCCGTTGGAGCTATACTCTCTCAGAGAACAGGTGAGAAGAATGTCTTGCATCCCTGTGCCTTCTTTTCCCAGCAGTTGTCTTCGGCTGAGAGGAACTACGATGTGGGCAATAGAGAATTGTTGGCCATTATTGCCGCCTTCAAGGAATGGAGACACCTTCTTCAGGGAGCTGCACAGCAAATAGTCGTCCTGACAGACCATCGTAACCTTGAATTTATCAGGTCGGCTAAGTGCCTGACTCCTCGCCAGGCTCGCTGGAATCTTTTCCTAAACCAATTTAATTTTGTAATTTCTTATAGACCAGGATCGCGCAATGGAAAGGCTGATGCACTCTCTAGGATTCATTCAGCAGAGACACGTCCACTTACTCCTCCTAAGACTATTCTTCCTGACTCTAGATTCCTGGGAGTGATTCATAATCAAGACCTATTAAGGACATCAAGGAAGCATACCATGCGGATTCTTTGTTGGCTCAACCCCCAAGGGACGTAAGTCTTGTCTTTAAGAATGGTGTGTGGATTCAGGGACAACGTCTGTATATACCTGAAACAGTCAGATTGAGAGTATTGCAACTCATCCACGATTCCAAGATAGCCGGGCATAGGGGAATTCTAAAGACACAAGAATTTCTTTCTCGTTTCTTTTGGTGGCTCACTTACAGGAAAGATGTTTTAAACTATGTCACTTCATGTGAAGTCTGTGCAAGATGCAAAACACCTCGCTCCTCACCAACTGGTCTGTTGCAACCTCTTCCCACCCCGTCCCGCCCGTGGGGATCCATTTCTATGGACTTCATTGTGGAGTTACCAACCTCTCAAGGGAAGAACACCATTCTAGTGGTGGTTGATCGTCTAACAAAGGCAGCTCATTTTATCCCCTGTGTCGGCTTACCCACTGCAAAACAGACATCAGACTTGATGATTAAGAATGTGTTTCGCTTACATGGAGTACCGGATGAGGTCATTTCGGATCGAGGGGTGCAATTCACTTCAAGGTTTTGGCAAAATTTCTGTGCCGTATTGGACATTAAAGTAAACCTTTCCTCTGCTTTTCATCCCCAGACTAATGGACAGACAGAACGAACCAATCAGACCCTGGAGCAGTATCTCTGCTGCTTTATCTGCCACCTACAGGATGATTGGGTGGATCTACTTCCACTGGCTGAATTCTCTTATAACAACTCTCAGAGCGCCTCCACTAAGCAGTCTCCTTTTTACTCCAATCTAGGTTATCATCCTAACATTCTTCCTCGATTTCCATAGATACGCCCTTGCCGGCAGTGGCTGAAAGAATCACTTCTTTACAAAAGAATATGGATCTTCTAAAGGAAAATCTAGAATTGGCTCAGGAAAGGTACAAGAAAGCAGCAGATAAATTCCGTAAACCTGCACCAGCTTTCAAGGTAGGAGATTTGGTCTGGCTGTCAACCAGAAATCTTAAATTAAAGATTCCATCGTCTAAATTGGGACATAAGTACATTGGACCTTATAAGATCAGTAAGATTATAAGTGCTGTTGCTTGTCGTCTTCAACTGCCCAGAACTATGAGAATCCACCCTGTCTTTCATGTATCCCTACTAAAGGCTGCAACACCCAATACGTTTCCTGGACGCTCTTCTCCTTGCCCTGACCCAGTGCTGGTCGATGGTCAGGAAGAATTTATGGTGGAAAGGATTCTAGATTCCAGGTTGTACAGAAATCAGTTGCAATATTTGATTAAATGGCAGGGCTACCCAGTGGAGGACAACTCATGGGAACCAGTCAATAATGTAAATGCTCCTCGCCTGCTCCGCCAGTTTCATCAGAGGTACCCTGACAAGCCTGGTCTGAGGTCATCCGGAGGTTGTCCCTAAGGGGGGAGTAATGTAAGGTTCTTTGTCTCTTTTGACATGTTCCTTGAAACTCAGTTTTCCGTCGGCCATTTTGCTTTCTGTCTTTCTGCAGCTCTTGCCCTCAGTTAATATGGAGTTTTCAGTTTTCATGTTCCCGCCCTGATTCTCTCCCTCTTTCTTCTTAAGCAGCCTCAGCTGAACAATCAGTGCTCCTGAATCAAGCCTCAGTCAGCCTGTGACCTGACTCCTGGAAACCTTGGACTTTGTACTCCAGCTATTTCCTACTGAGGAACCTTGGAACACTTTTGGACTCTGGAAACCTGCTGTTTGGTGAATCCATGTTTGCAGAGGAATTACGGTACAGAGAAGAGATCCTGAACCTGCTTTGGAGAGTTATTGTAGTGCTTGAAGTTACTCTGGCCTGCTGTGTCTCCTGCCTCTGTTCCTGCAAACTGTGTGACCTTTTCCGCATGCTTGTATGAAGTAATACAAGTCATTTCATATCAACCTGTCTCTCATGTATTTTCCTCGCACCCAAGCACAAGACGCTATAGGAACTGTACACTATACATGACAAGATTCAGGAGCCAATGTTTAGTGTCTGCTGGGTCTGGGAAAGCACAAGACGCTATAGGAACTGTACACTATACATGACAAGATTCAGGAGCCAATGTTTAGTGTCTGCTGGGTCTGGGAAAGCCGTGTCTGCCGTGACTGTGGATATCAGATGTCCGTTTAATACCTTCTGTGATGATAGTGGTTGTGACTTCTCACAACCATTCCAGCACTTCTGCCTTAAAAGATCTGGAAGATGGAGGCCCGCATAAAGGAACTTTGCGGAGTGACTGATACAATCCTTGCAGATATACAGACTATAAAGACCCGTTTTGCAAGCCTACAGGACCTCACTAATCATAATTTGCAAGTGTTTGGGCAAACTACCCAGGAATTACGAGCCAGGATTGAGGCTCTAGAGGAACGAGTCCAGGCTCCTGCCATAACCCCGAGTTCTGGGATCCCCAAGTTACCTCCTTTTCATTTTGGCGGTGAACGTGAGAAATTCAGGGGATTTATTAACCAATGCAATCTATTTTTCTCTGCACATGCTTCACAATTTCCCACTGAACGATCCAAAGTGCTTACTATAATCATGTTGCTTACCAATAAGGCTTTGATGTGGGCAAACCCTCTGATTGAGACTGAGGATGATTGTTTGAATCACCTTGATGCTTTTATTTCAGCCATGGGGCAGGTGTTTGATGACCCCAATCGAGGTGCAACAGCTGAAGCAGCCATGTTAACTTTGCGCCAAGGTAAGCGTTCAGTAGCCGAATATGCCTTGGATTTCAGGAGATGGGCTCTTGATACCACTTGGGACACTTCCGCCAAAAAATCTATTTTTTGGAAAGGGTTGTCTCCACTGATTAAGGATGAACTTGCTCGTGCCGACCCTCCCACTGCGTTAGGTGACTTTATTAACTATTGTATCCGTATTGATGCTCGTCTGACTGAACGCAGACAAGAGAGATGGTTCGAAAATAATCGCACTAACCTTTTCCTACCTCCCTCCTCAGCTAAGGAACCTTTGAGTAGGATCACAAGGGAACCAGAACCTGAACCCATGCAGGTGGACTCTTTACAAAGACGGGTTAGTGATGCACGCAAAGAACATCGTATAAAGGAAAATCTATGTTTCTACTGTGGTAAGTCAGGGCACTTCATTATAAACTGCCCCAGCCGTTCTCGTAAGACTACTGCAGCAGTCATTCACTGTGAGTGTTGCGAGAGGAGCTCTGTCATGTCCGAGCCTCAGACTCCAGAGAGATCTGCTGCAAGAGATCTTGATTTCTCGGACTTAAACTCTGTTAGTTCTGGGGACAATGACGGTATAAACGCTGCAATTTTTCAAGTTTCCTCAGCGGTGTCCCAGCTGAGTTGTAAAAGAAACAATTCTCATTGCTTCCTTTCCATCAAACTCTGGGTTGACTCAGTCTGGGTGTCTAGCTCTGCTATGATCGACTCAGGAGCAAGTGGAAATTTTATGGATATCTCCTTTGCTCTGAAACAGGGGATACGTTCAGTGAAGAAGGCTACTCCAGTACAGATGGAGACTGTGGATGGCTCCCTGCTGACCTCTGGACCAGTGGATCAGGAAACAGAGCCTTTGAGGGTCCTTATGGGTAAAGATCATCAGGAGAAAATGTCTTTTATGCTTATCTCTTCTCCCCACTTTCCCATTATTCTAGGGCTACCATGGCTGCAGGCGCAGAATCCTACGATTAACTGGGAGACCAAGGAATTACACTTTCCGGAGAAACAGATGAGTCAAGGAGTTTCAGCTTGCTCTGTTCCTAAAGGAACCATGTCAGTCCCTGAACTACCAGCTGTATACCAGGACTATGTGGATTTATGTGACAAGAAGAACGCTGATCAGCTTCCTCCTCACCGTCCATATGATTGTCCAATTGAATTATTGCCTGGAGCCGAGATACCTTTTGGTAAGATCTACCCCCTAGCGGGGCCCGAGCTAAAAGCTTTGAAGGACTACATAGATGAAAATCTAGCCAAAGGCTTCATACGCCCCTCTTCATCTCCCGCAGGTGCACCCATCTTCTTTGTGAAGAAGAAAGATGGATCTCTGAGACCCTGCATAGACTATAGGGAACTCAATAAGGTTACTATTAGAAATCGTTATCCATTGCCTTTAATCCCTGAGTTGTTGGAGAGAGTGCGGAATGCCAAAATTTTCTCTAAACTGGATCTCCGTGGGGCCTATAACTTGGTCCGTATTAGACCTGGGGATGAATGGAAGACTGCATTCAGGTCACGCTATGGACACTTTGAATATCTAGTTATGCCTTTTGGTCTGAGTACCGCCCCAGCCACTTTCCAACACTTCGTGAATGACATCTTCAGGGATCTCCTAGATACATTTGTGGTGATTTATCTGGATGATATTCTAATTTTTTCTAACTCCACAGAGGAACATCATGGACATGTGAGAATAGTCTTAGAACGCCTAAGGCAAAACCATCTCTACATCAAACTTGAAAAGTGTGAATTCCATAGGACCGAAATTCAATTTCTGGGGTATGTACTATCTACGCAAGGGATTAGTATGGATGGAAGCAAGACCCAAGCCATCAAGGATTGGCCAATTCCTAGAAATGTGAAGGAGGTGCAGCGCTTCATCGGGTTTGCCAACTTCTATAGACGTTTCATTAGGAATTTCTCTGAGGTAGTGTCACCTATCACCCAACTTACCCGGAAACAGTCTAGGTTCTCCTGGACCCCGCAAGCTCAGGAAGCATTTTCCTGTTTAAAGGATAAATTTACCACCGCACCTATCTTAGTACATCCCAACCCCGAGCTTGCCTTCATAATAGAGGTGGATGCTTCAGACTGTGCCGTTGGAGCTATACTCTCTCAGAGAACAGGTGAGAAGAATGTCTTGCATCCCTGTGCCTTCTTTTCCCAGCAGTTGTCTTCGGCTGAGAGGAACTACGATGTGGGCAATAGAGAATTGTTGGCCATTATTGCCGCCTTCAAGGAATGGAGACACCTTCTTCAGGGAGCTGCACAGCAAATAGTCGTCCTGACAGACCATCGTAACCTTGAATTTATCAGGTCGGCTAAGTGCCTGACTCCTCGCCAGGCTCGCTGGAATCTTTTCCTAAACCAATTTAATTTTGTAATTTCTTATAGACCAGGATCGCGCAATGGAAAGGCTGATGCACTCTCTAGGATTCATTCAGCAGAGACACGTCCACTTACTCCTCCTAAGACTATTCTTCCTGACTCTAGATTCCTGGGAGTGATTCATAATCAAGACCTACTTAAGGACATCAAGGAAGCATACCATGCGGATTCTTTGTTGGCTCAACCCCCAAGGGACGTAAGTCTTGTCTTTAAGAATGGTGTGTGGATTCAGGGACAACGTCTGCATATACCTGAAACAGTCAGATTGAGAGTATTGCAACTCATCCACGATTCCAAGATAGCCGGGCATAGGGGAATTCTAAAGACACAAGAATTTCTTTCTCGTTTCTTTTGGTGGCCCACTTACAGGAAAGATGTTTTAAACTATGTCACTTCATGTGAAGTCTGTGCAAGATGCAAAACACCTCGCTCCTCACCAACTGGTCTGTTGCAACCTCTTCCCACCCCGTCCCGCCCGTGGGGATCCATTTCTATGGACTTCATTGTGGAGTTACCAACCTCTCAAGGGAAGAACACCATTCTAGTGGTGGTTGATCGTCTAACAAAGGCAGCTCATTTTATCCCCTGTGTCGGCTTACCCACTGCAAAACAGACATCAGACTTGATGATTAAGAATGTGTTTCGCTTACATGGAGTACCGGATGAGGTCATTTCGGATCGAGGGGTGCAATTCACTTCAAGGTTTTGGCAAAATTTCTGTGCCGTATTGGACATTAAAGTAAACCTTTCCTCTGCTTTTCATCCCCAGACTAATGGACAGACAGAACGAACCAATCAGACCCTGGAGCAGTATCTCTGCTGCTTTATCTGCCACCTACAGGATGATTGGGTGGATCTACTTCCACTGGCTGAATTCTCTTATAACAACTCTCAGAGCGCCTCCACTAAGCAGTCTCCTTTTTACTCCAATCTAGGTTATCATCCTAACATTCTTCCTCGATTTCCCATAGATACGCCCTTGCCGGCAGTGGCTGAAAGAATCACTTCTTTACAAAAGAATATGGATCTTCTAAAGGAAAATCTAGAATTGGCTCAGGAAAGGTACAAGAAAGCAGCAGATAAATTCCGTAAACCTGCACCAGCTTTCAAGGTAGGAGATTTGGTCTGGCTGTCAACCAGAAATCTTAAATTAAAGATTCCATCGTCTAAATTGGGACATAAGTACATTGGACCTTATAAGATCAGTAAGATTATAAGTGCTGTTGCTTGTCGTCTTCAACTGCCCAGAACTATGAGAATCCACCCTGTCTTTCATGTATCCCTACTAAAGGCTGCAACACCCAATACGTTTCCTGGACGCTCTTCTCCTTGCCCTGACCCAGTGCTGGTCGATGGTCAGGAAGAATTTATGGTGGAAAGGATTCTAGATTCCAGGTTGTACAGAAATCAGTTGCAATATTTGATTAAATGGCAGGGCTACCCAGTGGAGGACAACTCATGGGAACCAGTCAATAATGTAAATGCTCCTCGCCTGCTCCGCCAGTTTCATCAGAGGTACCCTGACAAGCCTGGTCTGAGGTCATCCGGAGGTTGTCCCTAAGGGGGGAGTAATGTAAGGTTCTTTGTCTCTTTTGACATGTTCCTTGAAACTCAGTTTTCCGTCGGCCATTTTGCTTTCTGTCTTTCTGCAGCTCTTGCCCTCAGTTAATATGGAGTTTTCAGTTTTCATGTTCCCGCCCTGATTCTCTCCCTCTTGCTTCTTAAGCAGCCTCAGCTGAACAATCAGTGCTCCTGAATCAAGCCTCAGTCAGCCTGTGACCTGACTCCTGGAAACCTTGGACTTTGTACTCCAGCTATTTCCTACTGAGGAACCTTGGAACACTTTTGGACTCTGGAAACCTGCTGTTTGGTGAATCCATGTTTGCAGAGGAATTACGGTACAGAGAAGAGATCCTGAACCTGCTTTGGAGAGTTATTGTAGTGCTTGAAGTTACTCTGGCCTGCTGTGTCTCCTGCCTCTGTTCCTGCAAACTGTGTGACCTTTTCCGCATGCTTGTATGAAGTAATACAAGTCATTTCATATCAACCAGTGTCTCATGTGTTTTCCTCGCACCCAAGCACAAGACGCTATAGGAACTGTACACTATACATGACAATGGGGTCGGTAGTGCATGTAGTCGGACGAGAGGAAGAGATGAGTCTGGAGACTTCTTCTGTGATGGGATCAAATGTGGAAAGTGAGCCAGGGGAAATGCAGGGTGGGATGGGAGTCACAGCATTTGGTGGTTGAGAGCAGATTTCCTGATGGATAGCATCTATTTTTTCTATAAAGTGGGAGGCCAGGTCGTCAGCACAAATGTCTGTGATAGGCGCTTGTGCTTTTGGCCTGAGGAGGGAGTGAAAAGTGTCAAACAGTTTCTTGGGGTTGTTGGCTAGTGAGGAGATCAGGGTGGTGAAGTAGGTCTGTTTGGCGAGGTGAAGGGTAGCATTATAAGTTCTTAACATGAATTTAAAGTGGATGAAGTCTTCAGGTGTGCGGGTTTTTCTCCAGAGGCGTTCAGCACTCCTAGAGCATCGCTGAAGAAGTCGAGTTTGCAATGTGAGCCAGGGCTGTTTTACTGTGTGTTTGGAGGTTCTGAGGGTGAGCGGTGCTACTTGGTCAAGGGTGCTTCTAAGAGTGTCATTATAGTGCTGAACTGCCAGATTAGGACAAGAAAAAGAGGAGATTGGGGACAGCGATGAGTGTAGGGAGTCTGAAAGTGTCTGAGGGTTAATAGCTTGTAGATTTCTGAATGTATGGTAGGTAGGAGTACACTGGGGTGATCGAGGATTTGTGAGGATGAAGGAGAGAATGTTGTGGTCAGAGAGTGGAAGCGGTGAGTTATTTAGGTGGGAGATTGAACAGAGGCAGACAAAGACCAGGTCAAGGGTGTTACCATCCTTGTGTGTCTCAGAGGTTGAAAGCTGTGAGAGGCCTAGAGAAGTGGTTAGTGATAGAAGCTGAGATGCAGATGTGGAAGTAGGGATGTTAATGGGGATGTTGAAGTCTCCAAGGATAAGGGTTGGTAGTTCTAAGGACATGAAGTGCGGCAGCCAGGCTGAGAAGTGGTCAAGGAACCGAGTGGGCGAGCCTGGGGGTCGATATATGACCGCTATTCTGAGGGAGAGGAGACGGAAGAGCCTGATGGTGTGAACCTCAAAAGAAGGGAATGAGAGTGATGGAATTGGGGGATGACCTGAAAAGTGCATTGTGGGGACAGGAGTTTGCCAACTCCACCACCTGTTTGCGGGTCTTGGGGAATGGGAGAACTGTAAGCCACCATAGGAAATGGCAGAAGGGGAGACAGTGTCAGAATCCTGAATCCAGGTTTCAGTGAGGGCAAACAGATGAAGAGAGTTGTTCAGAAAGTAGTTGTGCAGGAAGGATAGCTTGTTGCATGCAGACCGTGAATTCCAGAGGGCACAATTAAAAGAAGGAGATGAGGGAGTGCAAGTAATATTAATAAGATTATTATGGTTTCGATATGAGGTAGGGTAGGGATTGAGGTTGGGGGATGGTGGACCAGGGTTGGGGGAGATGTCCCCTGAAATCAGTAGGAGTAGGAAAATAAAGAGCAGGTAGTTGTTGGAGTTGTAAGTAGGTTTTTTCTGTGATGTGTTTGGGCAAGATGGGCTGAGGTTTCTGAGGAGTGCATGGGAGCTGTACATGGGAGAGGGAAATATGGAGGGGCTGATGTGTATGAGTCGTGATGGAGGGGGGATGGGGCGATGAATGTGGATGGCAAGGGAACACAGGAGGATAGAGATAAAGTACATAATTACAAAGAAAGCAAAGTGTGGGGTACCTGATTCCAGCCCTGATTAACTGCCATGGATAACTGCCGTTTACAAGATGCTTGTCTTCTGTGATGCTTTGCTTTCTGGGATGCGTGCGCCCCCTCACTGCGTGCGCCCCTTAGACTACTTCTAAATATATAGCCCACACTACAGGGTCAGGAAAGTGGGATTGTGGGAGCTGCTTTGGGATAATTTGGCAGCTGGGGCTAGCACACCAGGGGGTGGTTAGATCATCAAAGGCACTAGAGCTGGCTACATCCATATGCTTTAGCACCTTCCACCTGATAAGATCTAGAGAGGCCCCAGTCACAGGGATATACAGCAGTAAGTATTAAGCACAGTGAAAAAAATGAATTATACCAAAGCTTTACCAGGCACATTAGACTAACTGACATGGGGGCCATATATAAGGCACGGAGGGAGTTCAGGTGCGGGCCCTCATACTGGTCTCTTGCGGCCGAGCCATATAGCGGGGTGGCAGTCCTTTTTAAGACTGCAGATGTGGAATGCAGATGAGTGATCGAGTTAGAAATGGGGAGGTGCCTGGTCCTTGACGTCTTCATGAGGGGACAGGAGCTGCGGCTCATAAACATCTACGGCCCACAGTCAAAGTGGGACCGAAAATGTCTGTTCCTGAAGATTAAGCCCTTTCTTTTTACGAGCCGAGAGGTGGTCTTCGGTGGGGACTTCAATACCATTACGAGGTCCCGTGATCGGGGGGGTCCTGGAGATCACTTGGCTTATGACAGCTTCGCGCTTAATAGCATAGCCAGTGAATCTCGCCTGGTGGATGTCCACATCCGGCACACCCCTGGCCACGGGGGTTTCACCTATGTGGGTAGCTGTAGATCTAGAATAGACAGGGTTTTTTTAAAGGAGAATGCCATCTTTTCTGTTGTGTCCGCCGTTGAGGTGGAGTTCTCCGATCACTGTCTAATTTTCTTTTCTCTGAATGTTGCAGAGACTCCCCGGATGGGAAGAGGGTTGTGGAAGCTGAATTCGTCCCTGCTGGAAGAAGCAGAGGTGAGACAATCCTTCGAGGATTTTCTTCAGAGCCAGGTACCGCTTTTGGATCTCTGTAGTAGTAAGTCAGAGTGGTGGGAGATCTTCAAAAGTGGGTGGCGGGGTTCTTCCACCAGCTCTCGGGCCTCAGAAGTCTGAACAGGTATCGCTTATATCAGGCTTGGGGGAGGAAACTTGAGCAGCTCGTCTCGACTGGAGGTGACCGTGAGGAAATCTCCAGAGTGGAGTCTTTGCTTAAGAGGTGTCAGTATGATAGGCACACATCTTTGGTTTTTAGAGGGATTTCGGGAAGTACCGCTCACCCGACCCCTACAGGTACTGTAAGATGTCAGTGAATTGTAAGATGGTGACAGGACTGATCGACAGTACGGGGTCCCTGAACAGATCCAAATCAGGGATCCTGGAGGTGGTCAGGTCCTTTTACTCACGCCTCTTGGGAAGGAGGGATGTGGATCGGGATGAGATGTCGGCTTTCCTGGCTGAAACCATCCCTGAGCTAGGGGATGATCCATCTCTTGGTATTTTGGCAGAAGCAATCAGGGAAGAGGAAGTGAGACTGGCCATTGATGGGCTTCGGCCAAAAAAATCGCAAGGTCCGGATGGCTTAACCCCTTAACCCCCAAGGGTGGTTTGCACGTTAATGACCGGGCCAATTTTTACAATTCTGACCACTGTCTCTTTATGAGGTTATAACTCTGGAACGCTTCAACGGATCTTCGCGATTCTGAGATTGTTTTCTCGTGACATATTGTACTTCACATTAGTGGTAAAATTTCTTCGAAATACCTTGCGTTTATTTTTGAAAAAAACGCAAATATGGCGAAAATTTTGCAATTTTCAAACTTTGAGTTTTTATTCCCTTAAAACAGAAATATGTCACACAAAATAGTTAAGAAATAACATTTCCCACATGTTTACTTTACATCAGCACAATTTTGGAACCAAATTTTTTTTTCTTAGGAAATTATAAGGGTTAAAAGTTGACCAGCGATTTCTCATTTTTACAACAAAATTTACAAAGCCATTTTTTTTAGGGACCACCTCATATTTGAAGTCACTTTGAGGGGTCTATATAGCAGAAAATACCCAAAAGTGACACCATTCTAAAAACTGCACCCCTCAAGGTACTCAAAACCACATTTAAGAAGTTTATTAACCCTTCAGGTGCTTCACAGGAGCTGAAGCAACGTGGAAGGAAAAAATGAATATTTAACTTTTTAGCCACAAAAATGATCTATTACAAACTTTTTTTTATTTTCACAAGGGTAAAAGAAGCAAATGGACAGATAAAGTTGTTGTGCAATTTCTCCTGAGTACGCCAATAGCCAATATGTGGAGGAAAACCACTGTTTGGGCACATGGCAGAGCTCGTAAGGGAAGGAGCGCCGTTTGACTTTTTCAAACTAAAATTGGCTGGAATTGAGAGTGGACGCCATGTCGTGTTTGGAGTGCCCCTGATGTGCCTAAACAGTGGAAACCCCCCACAAGTGACACCATTTTGGAAACTAGACCCCCTAAGGAACTTATCTAGATCTGTTTGTGAGCACTTTGAACCCCCAAGTGTTTCACAAAAGTTTATAATGCCTGGGTCTGAAAAATAAAAAAAACAATTTTCCACAAAAATGATTTTTTAGTCCCAAATTTTTTATTTTTCCCAAGGAAATTGGACCCCAAAAGTTGTTGTCCAATTTGTCCTGAGTACGCTGACACCCCATATGTGGGGGGGGGGGAAACTGTTTGGGCGCACGACAGGGCTTGGAAAGGAAGTAGTAACGTTTTGGAATGCAGATGTTGATGGGGGTCATGTTCCGTTTGCAGTGCCCCAGATGTGCCTAAACAGTGGAAACCCCCCACAAGTGACCCCATTTTGGAAACTAGACCCCCTAAGGAGCTTATCTAGATCTTTGGTGAGCACTTTGAACCCCAAGTGCTTCACACAAGTTTATAATGCCCGAGCATGAAAATAAAAATCCTATTTTTTTCCCACAAAAATTATCTTTTAGTCACTAATTTTTTATTTTCTGTTGTGAATGGGTTTGAGATGAGTTCTGAACAGAGACTCCCTCTGGTGGTTACAAGCGGTAC
This sequence comes from Oophaga sylvatica, assembly GCA_033576555.1. Lineage (NCBI taxonomy): Eukaryota > Metazoa > Chordata > Amphibia > Anura > Dendrobatidae > Oophaga > Oophaga sylvatica. The sequence goes on along the minus strand of JARQOD010003096.1, from coordinate 11,052 downwards.
TGGTCTGTTCAGTGAAGATTGTAAGGACTGGGAATCAGGTGTTACTGACTGGTCTTATATAAGGGAGTCGCCTTCCCATCAGGGTTGCCGGTGATCAATTGTTCTGGTCTGAATCCTTCATTCCTGTTTCCCTTGTAGCCTGCTGTGTCTTGTCTGCATCTCCTGCTATCAGATAAGTCTTTTTCTTCTTTTTGTTTTTGTGCTATATTTTTGCATTTTGTCCTGCACTTCTGTGGGGGCCTTCTGGGTCCCCTCCGGGGCTTTTGCCCTCTCAGTTTAGTTCAGCCACTGATGTTTGTACTTTTGCTTTTTCCAGTTTTTTCAGTGGCTGCTGTTTTGATTTTGTTACACCAGAGAACTAATTTAGGTGGTAGAGGTCGAGTGATCTCAGGTGATTTTGAAATTAGTAGAGTTGGTGCTTTTCAGGGTTTTCTGGGATTGCAGTAAGTACCCTTCCTATCCTTTTCTATTTAGTTAGTTTGGGCCCCAGCGTTTGCTCATACTATTTTCTTTCTGTGTCAGTATTTCTTCTTGTCTAACCGCCATTACTTGTTTGGGGGCTTTCTTTTATCTTTGGGGTTCTGCTCCGGGGCAGATAGCTTTCCTATTTCTATCTTTAGGTGTAGTTAGTTTCTCAGGCTGTGACGAGGCGTCTAGGACCAACGTAGGAACGCTCCACGGCTGCCTCTAGTTGTGTGGTGGTTAGTCAGGGTACTGCAATCTCATAGATTCCAACTGCTCTGGTGTATTGCCTTTTTTACCTGCACTCCTCAGCTACCGAAACATAACAGTATCACCGGCCCAAAAAATTGAAAATTGTATGGTACTCACAGAAGGGAAAAAATATTGTGAAAGAAAAAAGGTTGTCAGAGTTGTCAGAGATATTTTTCTGTTTGTTGCATTTTTTTTTTTTTCCCTCTGTATCTCTGGGTGCTGGGGAGGATCTTTTCTCTCAATGGAGTTTGCACGGTTGTCTGGCCGTGTGGATCAGCTTGCCACTGAGGTTCAGAGTATTGCTGCATATCTTGCTAGGTTGCCTGTTGTGGAACCTAGGATCCCCATGCCAGATTTGTTTTTGGGGGATCGAGCTAAGTTTCAGAATTTCAAAAATAATTGTAAATTGTTTTTTGCCTTAAAATCTATGTCCTCAGGGAACGCAGCGCAGCAGGTTCAAATTATCATCTCTCTCCTGCGCGGCGATCCTCATGATTGGGCTTTTTCCCTGACACCTGGGGATCCTGTTTTGAGTGATGTTGATGCATTTTTTCAGGCTTTGGGGTTATTGTACGATGAGCCTAATGTCACTGATCAAGCTGAAAAGGCCTTGTTGGCATTAAATCAGGGGCCTTATGACGCTGAGTTATACTGTCAGAGATTCCGTAGGTGGGCAGTCCTGACCAAATGGAATGACGACGCTTTGGCAGCCCTTTTCCGGAAGGGTCTGTCAGATAATGTAAAGGATGTTATGGTGGGATTCCCTGTCCCCTCTGGTCTCAATGATTCTATGTCTGTAGCGATTCAAATTGACAGACGTTTGCGTGAGCGGAGAAGTATGCGTGGAATGGTGTTGCCTTGTGAACCAGCTTCTGAACCCATGCAGTGTGATAGAGTGGTGTCTGGGGCACAGCGTCATGAGTTTCGAAAGCGCAATGGGTTATGTTTCTACTGTGGTGATGCCTCTCATGTTATTTCAGTCTGCCCTAAGCGGGGAAGACATTTTGCACGCTCAGTTGTCTTGGGTAGTGTTCAGACTAAGTTTTTATTAACTGTCACTCTGATATGCTCTCTGTCCTCATTTTCTGCTCAGGCTTTCCTTGATTCTGGAGCAGCTATTAACCTGATGGATTATGATTTTGCTAAACGTTGTGGGTTTCCCTTGATACCCCTACAGAAGTCTATTCCCCTACTGGGGATCGATTCTACCCCTTTGGCTGAGAATAAACCCCAGTTTTCTACTCAGGTGATAATGAGGGTTGAACCTGATCACCAGGAGTGCTGCAAATTTTTGGTTCTGTATAATCTGCATGACATTATCGTGCTGGGTTTCCCTTGGTTACAGTCTCATAATCCTGTTTTGGATTGGAAATCTGTGTCTGTAACCAGTTGGGGCTGCCAATGTGTTAATACCAACACTCCTGTTTTTTCTGCCTCCCCCCAGGCTCAGGATGTTCCTGACTTTTTGATTGATTTTTTCTGATGTGTTTAGCGAAAGTAAATCTGCATCCTTGCCTCCCCATAGGAGCTATGACTGCGCTATTGAATTAGTGCCGGGTAGTAAATTCCCTAAAGGTCGCCTTTTTAACTTGTCTGTACCTGAACATGACGCTATGCGGTCTTATATCAAGGAATCATTGGAGAAGGGTCAATCAGACCATCCTCTTCACCCTTAGGTGCCGGTTTTTTCTTTGTGCCAAAAAAGATGGTTCATTAAGGCCGTGTATTGATTATCGTCTCTTGAACAATATTACTGTGAAATATCAATACCCGTTACCCTTGATTTCTGACCTGTTTTCCAGGGTGAAAAACGCTACTTGGTTTACCAAGCTTGACCTCAGGGGGGCGTATAACCTTATTCGCATTAAGCACGGGATGAATGGAAGACGGCATTCAATACCCCTGAAGGGCATTTTGAGTACCTAGTGATGCCCTTTGGGCTCACTAATGCTCCTTCCGTCTTCCAGTCCTTCATGAATGACATTTTCAGGGATTTTGTGGACAAATTTCTGATTGTTTATTTGGATGATATCTTGATTTTTTTCTAATGACTGGGACTCTCATGTGAAACATGTTCGAACTGTGTTCCAGATTTTGAGAGAGAATGCTCTGTATGTGAAGGGATCAAAGTGTCTTTTTGGCGTACAGAGGATCTCATTTCTGGGATTCATTTTGTCCCCATCTGTTATTGAAATGGACCCGTCAGGTTCAGGCCATCTGTGATTGGGTCCAACCTACTTCATTAAAGGCTCTTCAGAGATTTTTGGGTTTTTGCCAATTTTTATCGTAAATTTATTGGTAATTTCTCGGTTATTGTTAAACCATTAACTGATTTGACCAGAAAGGGTTCTGATGTGGTGAATTGGCCTCCTGAGCAGTCTCTGCGTTTCAGGAACTTAAGCAGAGATTCACTTCTGCTCCTGTTCTACGGCAGCCTGATGTTTCTCTGCCATTTCAGGTGGAGGTTGATGCCTCTGAAATTGGGGCAGGTGCCGTTTTGTCCCAAAAAGATCCAGAGACCTCTAAAAGTAACCCTTGTGCCTTTTTCTCTCGAAAATTTTCTCCTACTGAACGTAATTATGACGTGGGTAATCGGGAGTTTATTGGCCATGAATGTGGGCTTTTGAAGAGGGAGACATTGGCTGGAGGGAGCCAACATCAGTGGTGGTCCTTACGGACCATAAGAATCTGGTCTATCTGGAATCTGCCAAGCAACTCAATCCTAGACAGGCCAGGTGGGCCTTGTTTTTCACACGTTTTAATTTTGTGGTTTCCTTTCTTCCTGGCACTAAAAATGTTAAGGCGGATGCCCTCTCGAGGAGTTTCCTTGCGGACTCTCCTGAGTTATCTGATCCTTCTGTTATTTTGAAACAGGGTGTAGTTCTTTCCGCCATCTCGCCCAATTTGAGACTTGCTCTGGAGGGGTGTCAGGAGGATAGGCCCGAGTGCTGCCCTGTTGGAAAATTGTTTTGTCCCGGACCAGTGGAAAAAGAGTGTGATGTCTGAGATTCATTGTTCCGCATTGGCTGGGCATCCCGGAATTTTTGGTACCAGAGACTTGGTTAGTCGGTCCTTTTGGTGGCCTACCTTGTCTCGTGATGTCAGGGAAATTTGTGCAGTCCTGCGGGACTTGCTCTCGCTCCAGCCTTGCTCTCGCTCTAGTGGTTTGTTGATGCCATTGCCTGTGCCCAAGAGACCATGTACCCATATCTCTATGGATTTCATTTCCGACCTTCCTGTTTCTCAGAGAATGACCACCATCTGGGTAATTTGTGATAGGTTTTCCAAAATGATACATCTTGTGCCATTACCTAAGTTGCCTTCCTCCTCTGAATTGGTGCCGATGTTCCTTCAGCACGTGGTTCGTTTACACGGCATTCCTGAGAACATTGTGTCTGACAGAGGAGTCCAGTTTGTTTCCAGATTTTGGAGGACTTTTTGTTCTAAACTGGTGTTTTAATTGTCTTTCTCCTCGGCATTTCCTCCTCAGACCAATGGTCAAACTGAGAGAACAAACCAACATTGGAGACTTATCTTTTGATGCTTTGGTCTGCTGATCAGGATGACTGGGTCTCTTTTTTGCCTTTGGCTGAGTTTTGCTCTTAATAATAGGGCTAGCTCTGCCACTTTGATGTCTCCGTTTTTCTGTAATTCGGTTTCACCCTCGATTTTTTTTCAGGACAGACGGAGGCTTCTGTCTGTCCAGGTGTTGGGCTCTGTTGTGGAGCGTATGCAACAGATTTGGGACCAGGTAGTGGAGAGGTTTCCCCCTCTCAGGAGAAGGCCCCCGCGGTTTGCTAACCGCATAGGACTGAGGTCCTCGGTTTAAAGTGGGGGATTGGTCTGGTTGTCCTCAAAGAATATCCTATGAGAGTAGATCTCCTAAATTTAAGCTAGTTCATTGGACCTTATAAGATCATTGAGATTCTTAATCCTGTTTCTTTTCGTTTGCTTCTTCCAGGGACATTTAAGATCCATAAAGTGTTCCACAAGTCCTTGTTGAAGAGGTTTGTTGAGCCAGTGGTTCCTGCTGCTGTGCCTCCTGACCCTGTTTTGGTTGAGGGCAATCTGGAGTATGTGGTTGAGAAATATTAGATTCTCGTTTTTTCTAGACGGAAACTCCAGTATTTGGTTAAGTGGAGAGGTTATGGTCAGGAAGACAATTCTTGGGTGTTTGCTTCGACATCCATGCTAGGAGACTCATCCGTGCGTATCATAGAACTCATCCTGACGACCTGGTTGCTCAAATGAGGGTTCGGTGACCCTCCCTCAAGGGGGGGTACTGTTTGTGAATGGGTTTGAGATGAGTTCTGAACAGAGACTCCCTCTGGTGGTTACAAGCGGTACTGGTCTGTTCAGTGAAGATTTGAGGACTGGGAATCAGGTGTTACTGACTGGTCTTATATAAGGGAGTCGCCTTCCCATCAGGGTTGCCGGTGATCAATTGTTCTGGTCTGAATCCTTCATTCCTGTTTCCCTTGTAGCCTGCTGTGTCTTGTCTGCATCTCCTGCTATCAGATAAGTTTTTTCTTCTTTTTGTTTTTGTGCTAATTTTTTGCATTTTGTCCTGCACTTCTGTGGGGGCCTTCGGGGTCCCCTCCGGGGGCTTTTGCCCTCTCAGTTTAGTTCAGCCACTGATGTTTGTACTTTTGCTTTTTCCAGTTTTTTCAGTGGCTGCTGTTTTGATTTTGTTACACCAGAGAACTAATTTAGGTGGTAGAGGTCGAGTGATCTCAGGTGATTTTGAAATTAGTAGAGTTGGTGCTTTTCAGGGTTTTCTGGGATTGCAGTAAGTACCCTCCTATCCTTTTCTATTTAGTTAGTTTGGGCCCCAGCGTTTGCTCATACTATTTTCTTTCTGTGTCATATTTCTTCTTGTCTAACCGCCATTACTTGTTTGGGGGCTTTCTTTTATCTTTGGGGTTCTGCTCCGGGGCAGATAGCTTTCTATTTCATCTTGGGTGTAGTTAGTTTCTCAGGCTGTGACGAGGCGTCTAGACCAACGTGGGGAACGCTCCACGGCTGCCTCTAGTTGTGGTGGTTAGTCAGGGTACTGCAATCTCATAGATTCCAACTGCTCTGGTGTATTGCCCTTTTTTACCTGCACTCCTCAGCTACCGAAACATAACAATTTTCCCAAGGGTAACAGGGAAATTGGACCACAAAAGTTGATGTCCAATTTGTCCTGAGTACGCTGATACCCATTTGGAGAGCCTCTCATGTGCCTAAACAGTGGAAACCCCCCACAAGTGACCCCTTTTGGGGAAACTAGACCCCCTAAGGAACTTATCTAGATCTTTGGTGAGCAATTTGAACCCCAAAGTGCTTCACACAAGTTTATAACGTAGAGCCGTAAAATTAAAAAATCATATTTTTTTCCACAAAAAATGATCTTTTCACCCCAATTTTTATTTTCCCAAGGGTAACAAGACTCCAAAAGTTATTGTGCAATTTGTCCTGAGTACGCTGATCCCCCATATGTGGGGGTAAACCACTGTTTAGGTGCAGGCAGAGTTTGGAAGGGAAGGAGCGCCGTTCGACTTTTCAACACAGAATTGGCTGGATGCCATGTTGTGTTTGAGAGCTCCTGATCTGCCTAAACAGTGGAAACCCCCAACAAATGACACCATTTTGGAAACTAACCCCTCAAGGAACTTATCTAGATGTGTGGTGAGCACTTTGAACCCGAAGTGCTTCACAGAAGTTTATAACGTACAGCCGTAAAAAAAAAAAAATTTTTTTTTAACAAAAATGATTTTTTTCGTCCCCAATATTTTATTTTCACAAGGGTAAACAGGAGAAATTGGACCCCAAAAGTTGTTGTCAATTTGTCCTGAGTATGCTGATACCCAATATGTGGGAGAAAACTACTGTATGGGTCACGTTGGGGCTCGGAAGGGAAGTAGTGACATTTTTTGGGTTGCAGACTTTGATGGAATGGTCTGGGGGCGTCATGTCGCATTTGGAGAGCCCCTGATGCGCCAAAACAGTGGAAACCCCCCACAAGTGACCCATTTTGGAAAACTGACCACACAAGGAACTTATCTAGATGTGTGGTGAGCGCTATTAAGCCCCAAGTGCTTCACAGAAGTTTATAACGTACAGTCGTAAAAACAAAAAAAATCATTTTTTTTTTAAAAAAAATGATATTTTTACCCGCAGTTTTTTATTTTCCCAAGGGTAACAGAAGAAATAGGACAAATTGCACAATAAACTCTTGGGGTCCAGAGTACGCTGATACCCCATATGCGGGGGTAAACTACTGTTTGGGCGCATGGGAGAGCTCAGAAGTGAAGGAGCACCGTTTGACTTTTTCAATGCAGAATTGGCTGGAATTGAGATCAGACGCCATGTCACATTTTGGAGAGCCCTGATGTGCCTAAACAGCGGAAACCCCCCAATTCTAACTCCAACCCTAACCCCAACACACCCCTAACCCTAGTCCCAACCCTAACCACAAACCTAACCCTAACCACCCATAACCCTAATCCCCAACCCTAACCCTAATCCTAACTTAGCGCAATCCTAACCCTAACTTTAGCCGCAACCCTAACCCTAATGGGAAAATGGAAATAAATACTTTTTTTAATTTTATTATTTTTCCCTAACTAAGGGGGTGATAAAGGGTGGTTTGATTTACTATTTATAGCGGGTTTTTATGATTGGCAGCTGTCACGCTAAAAGACGCTTTTATTGCAAAAAATAGTTTTTGCATCACCTCATTTTGAGAGCTATAATTTTTGCATATTTTGGCCCACAGAGTCATGTGAGGTCTTATTTTTTGCGGGACTAGGGACGTTTTTATGGTACCATTTTTGAGCATGTGACAATTTTTGATCGCTTTTTATTTCGATATTTTGGGAGGTTAGAATGAACAAAAATCAGCAATTCATGAATTTCTTTTGGGGGAGGCGTTTATACCGTTCCGCGGTGGTAAAATTGATGAAGCAGTTTTATTCTTCGGGTCAGTACGATTACGGCGATATCTCATTTATGTCATTTTTTATTTTTGGCGCTTTTATACAATAAAAACAATTTTATATAAAAAAATTATTATTTTTGCATCGCTTTTATTCTGCGAGCTATAACTTTTTTTATTTTTTCGCTGATGACGCTGTATAGCGGCTCGGTTTTTGCGGGACAAGATGACGTTTTCAGCAGTACCATGCTTATTTATATCCGTCTTTTTGATCGCGTGTTATCTACTTTTTGTTTGGCGGTAGATGATAAAGCATTGATTTTTTTGCTTTGTTTTTTTTTTTTATTTTTTTTAAGAGGTTCACTAAAGTGGTTAACTGGTGGGACAGTTTTATAGGGGGCGTTGTTACGGACCAGGCGATACCAAATATGTGTACTTTTATTGTTTTGGTTTTTTTATTTACAGGAAAAAATGAATTTATTGGGGAATTTTTTTTTTTTTTTTATGATTTTTTTAAACAATTTTTATTTTAATTTTTTTTACTTTTTTACTTTGTCCCGGGGTGGGGACATCACTGTATTTTAGCAGATCGCTGGTGTGACAGTGTGCACAGCACTCTGTCACACCAGCGATCGCCTGCATCGCTGCAGGCTTCTCAGTGCCTGCTCTCAGCAGGCACTGAGGAAGCCGCCTCCCTGCAGGACCCAGATGGACCCCGGTGACATCTTGGATCCGGGGTCCTGCAGGGAGGAAGGACCCTCGAACAGCGCGACACATCGCGCTGCTCTGAGGGTCTCAGGGGGGCGCGCAGGGAGCCCCCTCCCGGGCGCGATCCTCCCCTGTGCCCCCAGTACACCGCGATCATGTTTGATCGCGGTGTGCCAGGGGTTAATGTGTCGGGAGCGGTCCGTGACCACTCCTGACACATAGTGCCGGGTGTCAGCTGTGATAATCAGCTGACACCCGGCCGCAATCGGCTGCGCCCCCCCGGGAGCGCGTCCGATCGCACGAGACGTACTATCCTGTCCATGGTCATACGGGCCCAGGTACCATGGACGGGATAGTACGTCTGATGGCAGTAAGGGGTTTAACATCCAGTTCTATAAGACCTTTAGGGACTCCTTGGTCCCCCTCTTGACTGGGGTGTTTAATGAGTGTCTTTCCTCGAGCACTCTTCCCGGTTCAATGGGAAGTCAGCCCTGATTTTCTGTCAAAGGGTAAAGACTCGTCCCGTATTGAGAATTGGCGTCCCACAGCGCTTCTCGATACGGACTGGAAGGTTCTGGCGAAGGTGCTGTTTAATTGGCTGGTCAAGTTTGCACCCCGGCTCCTTTCGGAGGCCCATCACTGCTCTGTTCCTGGTCGCAGCACTTTTAGTGCTGTGTCAGTGTCTGGGAGGCAGTGGAGCAGGGTAGGGCAGGTCGCTGGAAGGGGTATCTGCTGTCGTTAGATCAAGCGAAGGCTTTTGACCGGGTTAAACCATGAGTACCTCTGTCTGTCCTTTGAGGTACGGTCTGCCTGGAGATTTGTAAATTGGTTAGAGATCTTATACCAAGGGGCTGAGACTTTCCCGCTCGTGAAAAGGTTGGTCGGTCGCCCTTTGAGGTGGGCTCTGGGGTCCGTTAGGGCTGTCCTCTGAGCCCATTTTATACGCGTTTTGCGATTGATCCCTTCCTGAGGAGGGTAGATCGTGGACCGTTGGTGGGAGTCGGGATGGACCAGGCGGGCTCTGGCCCCCTCTGAGGGTGGTGGCGTACGCTGACGATGTTTCCCTCTTTGTATCCTCGAGAGGGGAGGCTGATTGGGGCATGTCCGAGGTCGTGCGTTACTCGGAGGCATCCGGGTCCATGATCAACCATTAAAAGTGTGAGAGTCTCTGGCTGGAGGGGGGAGATCCTAGTTTTGATCTCCCGGGCCCCCCTTCCAGAACCCCAGGCTTCCGCCAAAATTCTAGCATCGAATTTGGCCCCGGACTACCCCCAGCAAAATTGGGAGGGCAGACTCAGGATTGCCACCCAAAAGATGGCCAGTGGAAGGTTTGTCTTTAACCCTGAGGGAAAGGGTTAGCTTGGCTAAAGGCTTTTCTGCTTCCCTTGTTAATTTACCTGGCGTGTGTGTAATCTTGCCAGAACCTCTCTGGACACGGGTTTTACAGCCCGTTCTTCCAGCTGTTTTTGGGGAATAGGCTCAACCTAATCAAGAGGGAGGTCACGTACCATACGAGGAGACTAGGGGGGTTGGATTATGGCAACCAGTAGTGTTCTTAGTGAACACCTTTCTTAAAGCCAATATTTCCAACCTCTGGCTAGAGAGGGCTCCTCCGTGGGTATTCTCCTGCAGGGGTTGGTTTCGGCCCTTTCTTCCGGAAGGGAGACAGGAGGGCAAGTGAAGGACCTCCGTACACCTCACGGACATCTCCCGGCTTACGCTACCCCAGTTCTGAAGGTAATCTGACGGTGGGGTCTGGGAATGAGGGAAATCAGGACCATGTTGAGGCAATGCCTTTGACAGAAGGGTTCTGTTGACCCATTTCCAGAAGCCGCTGGTCCCAGGGATTGCCTAGGCCAGGATCTGGAGGTGGGGCTCGGGCTTTTAAATTCAAAGCGGATCCTCACAAAGTTTTGGAACTTGCCTGGTGCTGCTTTGACGGGAGACTGTATGAAGGGACAACCTGAAGTACAGGAACTCCGATGATGAGGGTTGTCCCCGTGAGGAGAGTGGTGGCGTGCTGGAAAGCATGGAGCACTTCCTCCTTCGGTGTCCCTTTAATGCAGAGGTTTACAACAGGGTGGGTGCTTCCATACTTTGGCCGCGGCTGGTGTCCATTTCCTATGCCGATGTGGGTCATGGGGCGTTCAGATCCCTGGGTGGCCGAGAACGAAGCACTTATTTTCTAGTTAGCGTAGTGGTTCAGGTTTTACATGGATAGAAATGCAAGGTGTTTAGTTTCGACGCAACAGAAAGCCCTCCCCTGGGATTAGTTGGTTAGTAACATCTGGGTGACCTGGGAAGGTGCGTTTTTTGGAGTTCGAGAGGCTGGGTGTGAGGAGAGCCTCTTGGCTTTGGAGGGCTTCTCCTTTTAAAAACACAAGGGAGAGCTGGTCTGTGTTGAATGGTGGTAGGGATAGCATAAGGTGGTGTGGGTGTTGAGGGAGAGAAGTAGGGGGCAGATACTTCTGCTGACATTCTTTCTCTCTGACATACTTTCTCTCTGCTGACATTCCCACCATCATCATGGGTGACTTCAACATCCCCATTGACACCCACCAGTCGGCAGCCTCTAAACTCCTATCCGTTACATCATCTTTTGGACTTACCCAGTGGTCCTCCTCAGCCCACGCACACAGACGGGCACACACTCGACCTGGTCTTCACCCGTCTCTGCTCCCTATCTAACTTCACAACCTCCCCTCTCCCCC
>JARQOD010003095.1:0-68935 GCA_033576555.1 Oophaga sylvatica | reverse complement strand
ATTGATCTTTAAGAGCGCTGTAAAAATTTTGGGGTGCAGTATGGGACCCTATTTTCGAGATGTTCCCCCCAAAAACCCAACCTCAAAAGCTAAGGTCTTCAGGGAGATGGTTATGAGCTAGGCCATAGACGGTCCCTCTGTAGCTGTAATGTCTCCTTTCCCATCGCTCCATTCAGGGGGGGACATATCATTGGTGCAAATTCTGGGGTTTAGCACGGGGGCACAAGAGGTAATGGGGCCCTTTGCCCCCCAAAAAGCGGGTGAAATTGTGCTTTTGATGAGGATTGTGCTGCAAAGGGCTATTATTGTCTTGCAAGAGGCCTCTTTTTCTGTGTCCCCCAGGGTTCCTTTTTTATAATTAATTTCCTGCAAAAAAAAAACACATCAATTAAAATTTCCAGGCAATCAAATCAATACAATAATGGATCACTACTATATGGGCTTTTGCAAAGTAAAGATAATGAAAAACCCAAAACCCAAATGGACCCTACCCAGGAGTAGGGTTTCCCTTCCCTTTTTTGGGAGGGTCTCGGTTTTTGTTGCTGCCCTTTACTTTAACCCTGTTTGTTGAAATTTGAAATGGGGCTCTTCAATTGTACAGTCCCTCCCCTAAAAAAAGCACAATTCCCCCCTTTTATTGCTAACAGAGTCAAGAGCCATTTGTTGTGAAGGGTCCCTTCCACAATCGGGGGGCATCAAAGAAGTGCTAGGGGGGGAAAAAAACCAACAATCAAAACTTTCCGGACGAAAATAAGAGCTATTGGGCAAAGTCAACAACCCCAAAAATAATTCCTTATTTTACCAAAAACACTCATTACTTTATTAGTAAAATGAAAAAAAAACTTTTAATAGTAATATTAAAAATATGATTAGGAAAGATTGTATTTCGTACCGTTTTACCCAGTAAAAAAAGAAAAATTTTTAGATTAAAGGAATCTGGTCTTGGGCCCTTCTGGGGGAAATAAAAAACAAAAACCCCAGACCCAATCGGGGGCAATAAAACTTTCTCCCCTTATCTATGAATTTTCCCAATATTTAGGTTAAAATCCTCTCCCATAATGACATTTGTTAAAAGGGTACTGCTTACCTATTCACAATTCCTGTGTCCTTTTGTGTATAAAAAATTTTTGGGATTCTCAGTTTTTGTTTTGTTTTTGCCTGAAAAACCTGAGTAGTATCAAAAAGCTTAAAATTTTGTTCCCATCTTTCTTTTGCCATTAAAAGGTATAAACCCGAGGACTCCAAGTTAAATATTTTTTATTAAAACATGACATTAGAAGAAAGCAAAAATTTTTTTACATGAAAAAGAGAACCACCCCATAACACCTTGGTATGCCAGAAAAAGGCGAGGGGGGATGGGCTTTTCCCCTGTTAAATCATACCTTTTTCCTGCCTTGCAGGGGGTTTGGGACCCTATTTGCACAAGGGGCGCCCATGCTACCGATGGCGACCCTTTGGCCCCTGTTTTTGGGCCCCGTTGGTAAGAGAGGTAAAATTTTCAAAATTTTACACTTTTCACACAAATTACCCAATTTTTCCCGTAAAGACTCCAAAAAACATTAAATGCCAAGTCAGAACAGCAACATTTTATCCTAGATAAATGTAGTCTGGCAAACGCTTGTAAGAAACAACAATGCCTCATTAGCATATTTCAGTTGACCAAGGAAAGTCAGATTGGCAATAAAAAACCAAAGTGCCTGAATAGCCCCTTAAGACCCAAATTTTTGGTCAAGATAGTTAGTGTCAAGCCGATCGGTAACCCAAGGTTTAAAAACCTATTTGAGATCTCCCCATCATTTTTTTCCAATAAAAAAACTGGGGGTCGGGGCCTCCCTAGGGTGTTACTTTGTGACCTACCCCTTTACCCGGGGGTTGGGGGGAAAAAAAGAAATTAATATATAAAAAGCTGTTCTTCAGAAACAATGTTTTGGCAGATCATGAAACTTTACAAGATAAACCGTAATACCAAGCCTAGGGCTTTAAAGTCAACGGTCTTTTGATATGTGTAGTGTCAGTAAATATTTTTAAAGAACAAACTCTTACAACATTAAAAATTAGCAAACATCACATGTAAATATAGAAAGATTTCCTGACAGAATCCCTTTAACTCAGGATAAACTTGGGGACTTGATACCGTCACAGGAAAAGGAGGACCGGGGGTAACTGCCCCAAAATGGGGTTCTAAATAAACCCCACCTTTGGAGGTATGATAATGGTTAGGGTCCCAAATTAGCCCAACCCCGTCCCTATCAGTCCCTGAACCCTGTAATCTCCAAGAAGGATACTGTTACCACCAAAGGGTATGGGTGATCTTGTAAATACACAATTAACATATAAGACAGGGGGGAAAAAAACAATTGCTACACACTCAAACACAGAAGGGAAAATAAATGACTGGGGGAATTTTAAAATTAAGAAGGTGAGTTTTAAAAAAAACTAAGGAGTCTTAACTTAAGTTATCAGATACAATCCTATTGTGGTTGCCTGAAAAATTTCAGGCAAATCCCAAAAAAGACAACCGAGATTTTTAAAAAAAACCAATCAACAAAAATTAATTGCAGCCGGGAAAACTGCACCCCGTCCCGAATGAGCACAGCAGAATTAACCCTAACTGCAAACACAAAGAAAAGCAACTCAGCTGTGAGAAAACAGAATGTGCAAAGCGAGATTTTGGCGATGCACACATGACTACCCCCCCCTTTTCGAGGGGCCCGGGGGCCCCCAGGGGAGGTTTGCCGGGTGAGTTTGTGGGAAGGTCCCACCAAAGACTGCGTTTAAAGTCCGACCAGGAACCCACGTCCTCTCCTCTGGACCATAACCCTTCCAATGCACCCGTACTGAAGGGACCCGGGGATTTTGGTGAGTCAATGATCTTTGACACTTGAAACCCAAATTTCCCTTTACCCCCAAATGGAGGGGAGGTAGCGGTGTGTATGATGGTGCCCCGTAACTTTTAAGTAAGCTTGTGGAACACATTTTGGTTTTAAACGTGGAGGGAGGTCCCGAAAATGCCAAGGATTTTATGGAACTGAAACCTGTCGGCCCGGGGGGCCCTGAATCTGGGGGCCCCTTTAGGGGGGAACTTTAAGTTTTTATTCCCGGTAGACCCTCCAGATGTTCACATTAAGATCTGGACCAAAAACTCTCTCCTATCAGCCCTACGTTTAAAAGGTTCCCCTAGCATCAGATTATTCAAAACACCTCTCCCCAGAAGCAAGGGACGACGAGAAACGCCCTCCCTCAGGGAACCCCCGAAGGGCCCCCCCCATTAATGTAAAAACTGGGGGGTGAAAAAACCCATATGCCCCAAAAAAAAGGGGGGACTTACCAGGGACTCGCTCCGCCCGTTGTTTTAAAAGCAACTCTGCCAGAGGCAAGAAAAGAAGACCCGTTCCTGGTTCTTGAGACAAAACACCGAAGAAAATTCTGGGTTTGGGTTCAGCGCTTGTCTGCCTTGGTCTGCGGAGAAAAGCCCAGGAAAAAGACAATTGCATCCCCCGACGTAAACAAAAAGCCCCCCAAAAACTGGCCCCAAAATGAGACCCCCCATCTGAACACATCAGAAGGCAACCCCCGAAGTCTCACAATCCCCAAAAAACTGCCCAGATTTTTAATTTGGGAGGGCAGGAAAAGGGAATGAAAAAGTGCCTCTTTCGAACCTGTCAACAACCCCATTGACGTCTTCCCTGACGACTGGGAAGGTCGTATGAAGTCCTAGAAAAATGAGTCCCTGGCGCTCCGGGGGTCTAAGGTAAGGGTCCCCAAGACGGGTATGAGGGGGCTTAGAGCGGCACAAACCCCACGGACCGCAAAAGTTAAAAAAAATTTTATTAACTTAGGCCCAAAACCGGGAGGGAAGGAATCTAAAAGTAGCCTTTTCCCCGGGGTCCTGCAAAAGCAGTTATGATGTGCCTCAATAACCTTTTTTCTAAAATTTGGGACAAACGTTCCCCCGGAGGGCCTGCAGGGGCGTCCCCGGGCCCCTTTAAACCCCCTCCTAAGTAGAACATACAGCCGCACTCCCCCCCCCTGAAGGATGGACCCGGGTCATCATTTTCCCGGCCCCTGGGGAAACTGCGAGACAAGGGGGTCCCCCTTTAAAATTTTTAGATCCCGGGGATAAGTGACAACAAAAAAAAACTGGGAAAAAACAAGACCACGGCTTGTCGGGGAAATTTAGACGCTTTGCAATTCCCCCAATACGCAGTTCTTGTGATCATAATGACGGTGACCGGGGGAATGCCCCCTCCCAAAAAGGACGCCATTTTCAAAAAGCCAACTTAATGGGCCAAAAGTTCCCTATTGCCGATTTCAAATTTCCCTTTTTTTGGGGGACGAAATTTTTTTGAAAGAAAGGCACGGGTGCATTTACCGGGGCGGACCTGGGACAATATTGCACCCACCCCCACTCAGCCGTCCACCCCACAAAAGAACGGTGTGTGATTGGTTGGATGGGAAAGGGGGCCGAAGCAAAACATTTTTTTCAAAGAGGAAAAAGTTGGCAAGCTTTGTCCGACCATTTAGAAAAAACCTCCCTTTTTTGTATGTCTGAGAGGTTTGACAACGATGAAAATTAAAAAATAAATTTCCGGTAGTATTAGCAAACCCCCGAAACGCTGCAGAGCCTTAAGATCCTCTGGCTTTATAAAATTTAACACTGCTCTCCCTTTTTTGGGTCCTACGGGGAAAACCCGGGGCTACCCAAGAAACCCAAAAATGAAGTTCCCGTAGGGGAATAACACTTTTCCAGTTTGGGTTTGTTTTTGTTCGCAAGACTCAACACTGTTCCATGCTCCGGTGAGAAACAAGATCTGGTGAGTAATTAAAATGTCATCCAAAAAGACCACAAACAGCCCCACCGATCGAAAAAAGTATTAACAAAAAATTGGAAATGCTGGGGCAGTATCAAACCAAAAGGCATGACAAGGTTTCTAATGCCCCCCGGGTGTTAAACGCCCTTTTCCCCCTCATCCCCTTTTTTCCAAACAAATTTTAAAGCCCCCCTAGATCCATTTAAGAACCCTTTGGCGCCAACAATTTATTGAAGAGATAGGAATCAGGGGAGGGATACGGTTTTGAACAGTAAATCCCAAACGGACTTTTTTCTCAAAAAGGCACGGGATGGACTCCCCCAACAAAATGCCCTTTTCCCCGAGAAGAAACCCCTTCTAGTCCTGCGGGGTACCGCCAATCCCCCTACGAAATGATGTCCCCCAAAACTGATAGGCTCCTCCGAAAGACGGGGGGAACCTAAACAAAAGGGGACTTTGTAGTAGGTGGAGTAACAAAGGGGGGGGAGTTACCTGCACCTCTCCCGGACCCGTATCGTGGGATAGCAGGGCCATAGCAGCCCCCCGTGTGGAGGAGAATCATACTGACCCAAAAAAGTCTTAAATTTGTCAGAAAGCCCATGACAAAACTGGCTTCAAAGAGGGGGTCATTCCACTGAGTTCTGGGGCCCCATTAGGGAACCAGAAGAAATTCCTCCCCGGACGTTTCCCCCTGCTGTATCTTACGAAAATTTTGTCTCAGCAAGAGAGACCCATCGGGTCATAATACCAAAACCCAGGGCGTAAAAAAATGATCTATGACTGTGG
Organism: Oophaga sylvatica; assembly: GCA_033576555.1. Lineage (NCBI taxonomy): Eukaryota > Metazoa > Chordata > Amphibia > Anura > Dendrobatidae > Oophaga > Oophaga sylvatica. Next base: position 63,338 of record JARQOD010003095.1, on the reverse strand, counting down.
CCCGGGGATCCCGGAGGAAGGGAGAAGGCCCGGGATTGAGGGTCCCTTGTAGGGCAAATAAAAATTTCCCCACCTCTGCTCTTCACTCCCGAGATCGAGGCCGAACCAAAAAAATAAAAATTAATGTTTCCCTGAAGGAAAAAAAAATTTGTCTGCCCACCAGTGAACCTGTCGGGAGGCTACTTTAGGTTTAAAACTGGTTTGGGTCCAGGGGGAAAAAATTTGGATTAATGTCCGTAGTCCCTGGATAATCCCGCAAAAGAGAGCCAGTGGGCTATGGGCCATGGCAACTGGGAATAATTTTATGGCCAGTGAAAATGCAGCGGTCTTTGATATTGTACGAGTCAGTTAAACTATTTTTAAAGAAAAAAACACCAAAAAAAAATAATTAGCAAAATCGCATGTAAAATTAAAAAATTTTCCTGAAGATTCCGTTGAAAATCAGGATAAATCTTGAGGATTGATAACGTACGGAAAGAGGAGGAACCCGGGGGTCTAACCTGACCCTAAACGGGGCCTAAAATAATCCCTCCCTTGGAGGTACTGATAATGGTTCAAGGTCCAAGTTCCCGCCTAACCCCCTCTCCTATCAGTCCCTGAACCCTGTAACAGTCTAAGAAGGTACGATTCCACCCAAAGGGGATATGGGTGATCTCTGCTAAATACAAGATTAGACAAAAGACAGACTGGAGAAACAAAGACTTGCATCACACTCAAACAAGAAGGAACATAAATGTTGGGTTTTTAAATCTAAAAAGGGGACTTAAAAAAAAAAGGAGCTTTTTAAATTTAAGTCTATACGATAAAAATTTCCTATCTTTTGGCCCTGAAAGGGAAGGGAAATTTCAACGGGAAACCCCCCCCAACCAAACAACCAGAGATTTAAAGGAAACCAATCAAAAAAAAAATTTTTTCCCACCCGGGGAAAAAAAAAAACCTGCCCCCGGGCCCAAACGAGCACAAAACAGAATTAACCCCCCTAACTGCCAAACACAAAAAAAACAGCAACTCACTGTGAAAGTCAAAAAGGCAACCGCGACAAATTCGTGGCGAGGGAAACATGACAAAAAATTTTTTTTTTTCGGAAATAAGAAGCCCCGGCCTTTAATACGCACCCCAAAATTTTTGGGGGGGAAAAAGAGAAAAAAAAAGATTTTTATAATGTGGGGGTCCCTTCTTACAGTCTAAAATTTTTAAGGTATCTTACTGGGGGCCCAGGTGGTACAGAAAGGTCACGGAAGACATGGTCCCTTCCTGGGGTTAAAAGTCCCCCGGTGTGGGCCCGGTGCGGGATTTTTGGGTTGTGGGCTGTGGGGAGTGCCCCAAGCGGGGGTCCTTTTCCTGCTAAGGGGGGCCCGACGCGGGTTTGGGGGTCCAAAAGAGGTTGCGGCAGTGGTGTGGCAGAGGTCCGGGGGATGCGGAACAGGGCCCCTTTCCCTCGATGGAGGGGGACCCCCGTGCCCAGGGGTAAAGACGAGCACCCGGGCCGGGAAATCACGAATTTCTCGGTGTTGGCTGCCATGTCATGTTTTGCATCGCCACGAAGATCGTCGCGTTGCACATTCTGACTTCTAAAGCTGGGGTTGTTCTTTTCTTTGGGGGTTTGGGCCCATTTTAGGATTTAAATTTTCTGTCTGTCCCTCATTTTGGGGATGGGGCATTTTCCCCCGGGTTTTGCAAAAAAATATTTGTTAAATTGGGTTTCCCCTTTAAATCTTGGTTGCTTTTGGGGGAGTTCCCCGGGTAAAATTTCTTCATGCAGACCACAGATAGGATTGTTTGTATGGGCCCTTTAATTTTAAAAGAGCCCTTGGGTTGGGTTTTAAAGCCCCCTTCTTAGATTTTTAATATAAAAGGATTTTTTTAAATTTTCCTTCGTGTTTGAGTTGTATCCAGTTTGTTTTTTCTCCAGCCCGTTTTTATTTTCTAACTGTGTATTTAGAAGGGGATAGCCAAAACCCTTTGGTGGAATTCAGTATCCTTTTTGGGACTGATTACAGGGTTCAGGGACTGATAGGAAAAAGGGTTGGGCTGGAAAATTGGGGACCTCTAAACCCTTTAAACATTACCCCCCAAGGTAAGGGATTATTTAAGGACCCCAGTTTAGGGTCAGGTTAAAAACCCCGGTCCCCTTTTTTCGTGACAGTGTTTCAATCCTCAAGATTAACCCGACCCCCAACGGATTGGGGAAGGAAAATCTATTCAAATTTTTAAATGTGATGGGCTAATCAAATAGGGTTTATAGGGGGGTTGTTTTTAAAGGGAATAGTTTACTAAACATGTACCCCAATCAAAAAACCGCGTGACTTTTTCCCACTGGCCTAAAAAATTTAACCCATTTTCCCCAATTGGATCCAGTACCCCAGCTGGTTTTGCAGTTGCGGGGAAAAACCATGGAGATGACGGAAATTAAGTCCAAAGTTTTGTCCCCCTCGGCAAACTTTTGAACCTAAATACTTCCCGGACAGGTTCATGGGGGGCGAGACAAATTTTTTACCTTCAGGAAATTTAAATTGTATTTTCGGTTCGGCCTCGTCATCAGGAGTGAAGAGCAAAAATGGGAATTTTTTATCTGCTCCTAAAAGGGACCTCAACCTGGGGCCTTCCCCTTCTCCGGGTCCCCGGGTCTACAGTCTAGATGATTTTTTACGCCCTGGGTTTGGGATATGTACCCGATCGGGTCTCTCTTTCTGAACAAAATTACGTAAAATCAGCAGGGGGAAACGCCGGGAGGAATTTTCTTTGATTCCGTAAGGGCCACAGTACCCAGTGGAATGACCCAGCTCTTTAAAGGGCCCGTTTTGTCTTGGCTTTTTGACAATTAAAAAGGGGTTTGGGTCAGTATGATTTTCCTCCCTCACTGGGGCTGCCTTTGGGGTATACCTCTGAAAAGCCCCGGGGGGGGCGAGGTAATCCGCCCCTGTTTTTACCCCATACATGAAGTCCCTTGGTTGAGGGTTCCCCCCTTTCTGTTCGGGGGAGCCTTTTCAGTTGGGAGGCATCATTTGTAGGGGGGATTGGCGGTACGCCCCAGGGGCTGGGGGTTTTTCTTCTGCGGGGGAAAGGGGGACATTTTGTTGGGGGTCCTCCCTTCCTTTTTTGACAAAATCGCCGGAAAATGTTTTAAACCCCTTGTGTGTGGCACAACCAGGAGTATTTTTGTCCGCTAGTCTTCTCAGTTTTCCCTTGACATGGGGTGGTGGGTTGGTCGAAGTGGGGAGATTTTCTTTTTTTTCTTGTATGGGGCCGGGGGTAATTTTGACGCCAGTTTGTCAGGGCCAGGAGCATCGAGAGTATTGGTCAAACCTCCCCAATTTCCATTGACGCCCGCCTCTCGGCCCCAAAGGTACTTTGTTCATGAGGTTCATAACATTGCCTTGGGTAGGGAAAACATGGGAATATTATCTTGTTTTTGTTGGAGGTTACCTCTCCTATTGTGGGGGACTTCCTGGTTGGTTAAACAAACCCTTATTAAATTTGGGCATCCAAATATAAGCCAATGGGGGGTTTTTTGCAAAGATCTGCATGACCAGTCATCAGTGCGGTCGTCCTTTATTTTTCCTCCTTTTTTGGGGACTTTTGGGGGGGTGTTCTCTGGAAGGGGGCAGGGGTTCTCTATCCCTGATACTGCCAAATTTAAATTTTTTTTGATAAGTTACCTAAAGTAGGTTTATATAACCCTTTTGGGCCCCGAGAGGGACTATGAAAGTTAATTTCGGAAAGTTGGGCCAAAAGGGCATATTAAACCCTTCATTTCCCCCAGGGGGGGGGGTTCTTCTTTGTGAAAAAAAAATGGAGGTACGCCCTTTTTGGATTTTTGCGAACTTAATCGGAAACTGTTCGAGACCCTCCCTCCCTCTATTCCCTTTTCTTCAATCAAAATTTTTGCGCCAAAAAGGTTTTCTAAAATTGATTCAGGGGGGGGATAATTGATTGGGTAAAAAAGGGGATGAGTGGGAAAAACCGGGGTTTTTCAGCCGAGGGAATTATAGAAACCTTGTTGCCTTTTTGGGCTGCTCTGCACCAGCAGATTCAAATTTTGTTTTAAAGACATTTTTTCATTGTTGGGGGTGTTTTTGGTCGTAATTTGGGTGACATTTTTTAAATTTCTACCCAAATTTTTTCTCACCAGAGCAGTGGAAGGGGTTAATCTTCGAACAATAAAATATACGCCCAAAATGGAAAAGTGTGTATTCGCCCTACGGAAATTTTAGTTTTTGGGTTTTTTGGTGTCACCCCGGTTTCCGTAGGACCTGAAAAGGTGAGAGCAGTGCTTAAATGGGATCAGCCAGGGATCTTAAGGTCTGCAGGTTTTTTGGGGTTTGCTAAATACTACCGGGAAATTTATTTGTAATTTTTCTCTGTGTCAAAAACCCCTCATGAATACAAAAAGGGACGGATTTTTTTTAAATGGGCGGACAAAGCTTCCAAACTTTTTCCCCTTTTAAAAAATTTTTTCTTTGGCCCGTTTTCCCTCCCAACCAATGCATCACAGCCTTCTTTTTGGGGGGGTGGAGCGTTTACGTAGGGGGGGGTGCAATATTGTCCCCCGGCCGTCCCCCCTAAATGGATCCGTGCGTTTTTTTCTAAAAATTTCTCCCCGAAAGGAATATGATATCGGGAAAGGAACTTTTGGGCCCTTAAGTTGGCTTTTGGAATGGGGTACTTTTTGGGGGGGGGCAGTCCACCCGGTCACCGTCATTACTGATCACAAGCCTCTGTATTTTGGAATCTGTAAAGGCGAATTCCGACAAGCTGATGGGCGTTGTTTTTCCAGGTTTAATTTTTTTGCCACTTTCGCCCTGGATCTAGAATGGTTTTAAACGGAGCCTTGTCTCGCGTTTTCCCCGGGGCCGAAAAAAGGGTGACCCGATTCCACCTTCGGGGGGGTGGATGTCGCTGTATTTCGAGCTTGAGGAGGGGGTGTTAAGCTCAGGGGGGGCCCCCGCAGGGCCTCCAGGGAGACTGTTTGTCCCAAACAGTTGAGACAAAAAGGTATTGAGGGACATCATAATTTTTGCTTTAGAAACACCAGGGGGTAAGGGTACTTTTTGATTCCTTCTCACCGGTTTTGGTGGGGCCCAATTAATAAAAAAGTTTTAACTTTTGTCGCGCCGTGGTTTTTGCTCGCTCTAAGACCCCCATACCCGTCCTCTGGACCCTCTTACCCTGAAATTCCGGGGTCCAGGATCATTTGTCTATGGGGTTTATCACGGACCTTCCTAGTTTGCGGGGAAGACTGTCCCTACTGGTGTTTTAATTCGTAAGAGGACATTTTTATTGTCTTCCTGCCCTCCCCAAGCTAAAACTTCTGGCGCAGGGGTTCTTGGGGAGATTGGAACTTTATGGGTTCCTTCTGTGTGGGGTTTAGTAGGGGGTCTCTTTTTTTGTCAAATTTTTGGGGGGGCATTTTGTTTATCGGGGGGGGTCAATTGGGCCCTTTCCCGGCTTTTCTCCGCAACCAATGGCAGACAACGCGAATCAAACCCAAATTATCTTCGGGTTTTGTTCAGAGAACAGGGGGATGGTCTTCTTCTTGCCCCTGGCAGTTCGCCTTAAAACAGGCGGAGCAGCCCGGGAAGTCCCCGTTTTTTGGGGCATATGGTTTTCATCCCCAGTTTTGTACATTCAATGGGGGGGGGCCCTTTTGGGGGTTCTGAGGGGGAGCGTTTTTTCCTCGTCACTTTTTCAGTTGGAAAGGGGGATTAATAATTGGGGGTATGGGGAAAGTTATAAACTTGGCTGATAGAGGGGATTTCGGCCTCTTAAAATGAACGAAATTTTGGGATGGGTTTCTACCGAATATAAAACTTAAAGTTCCCCCTGGAACCCCCAGATTATGGGCCGTCGGGACGTTCCAAAATTTAACCCTGGGGTTTTGCTGACCCCCCTCCTACTTTTAAAATTCAAAATGTGTTCCACAAGTCATTATTAAGGTACGTGGCACCATCAACCACCCCCTCTCCCTCCTCCCCCTGGGGGTAAATGTAATTGGATTTTCATTTCAAAGTCATTGCTATTAAATCCCGGTCCCTTCGTACGGGTGCATTGGAAGGGGTATGGTCCAGAGGAGAGGAGGGGGGTCCTGCGTTGACATTCGCAGACGTTTGGGTGGGGACCTTCCACAAACCCCCCGGGCAAACCTGGCCTGGGGGTCCGGGGCCCCTCGAAAAGGGGGGGGGTAACTGTCAGTGTGACGCCAAAGTTCGCGGTTGCATTTTCGATTTCCCACTGAGTTGGTTTTTTGGGTTTTGGCAGTTAGGAGTTAATTCTGCTTGCTATTTCGGGGATGGTGCATTTTTCTCCCGGCTGAAATTTAAATTATTTTTTGTTTGGTTTCCTTTAATTTTGGTTGCGGGTTTTGGGGAGTTGCCATGAAATTTTCATGCAGACCAGATAGATTGTATCTGTAAGACTTAATTAAAGATTGGGTTTTTTAAAATCACTTGTAGAGTTTAATATCCCAGACATTTATTTCCTTTGGTTTGATGTTATGAAGTCGTTTTTTCTCAGCTGTCTTATAGTCTAATCTGGATTTTCAGAGACAGCCCATAACCCTTTGGTGGGGATCAGTTCCTTTTTAATATTACAGGGGCGGGACGATAGGAACAGGGGGTTTGGCTGGGGACTTGGACCTCTGAAATTATCAGTACCTCCCAAGGGGAGGGGTTTTTTGGCCCCCTTTAGGGGAAGGTTAGACCCCCCCTCCCTTTCCTGGACATGATCAGTTCAAATTAACCCGATTCAAGGATATCGTTAGGTAAATCTTTCATATTTACAGTGATTGCTAATCTATATGTTGTATAGAGTGTTGTTCTTTTAAGAATATTTACTGCATGTACACTACATAAACCCGTGAACCATTTCCTGAGGCAGTGGTCGCAGAAGAGGACTTGCTTCCCGGGGGTTTAGGGGGAAAGGGGGGCGGGGCAAAACACTGCGCAGATGGGTTTCCGGGGGCCATTTTCCTGAAACCGAATTCTCAGGGTGAACCCGGGTTCTGAAAATGGCCCCCGCAACTTTGGGCAGCTGGCCTCCGCGGGAATTTTTCCTAAGCCCGGGGCGAGAACTCAAATTTTCCCCAAGCTGGGCCCCAGGGGAAAGGCCGCCGCCACCCAAAAAACCCCCCCTTGCTCTCCGGGCACGTCCCCAGCGTCACCTTTTCTGAGGAAGGGGCTCTGCTCCTGATGCCTACCCCCCCCCTGAACCTCACATCGCCGCCCCCTCTGCACACCCACCACTGCCGCAACCCCCTGAAGCCTACTTGGATAAAGGCACCCCCCTTTTCCCCACAATTTTTTGGGGGGAAAAAATGGTCTTATAGTCCGAAAAAATACTGTAATCATGTCCCCCCTATAACCCTTTCAGTCATAAAGGACACCCGTAAAAATGGCACTAAGGGTATATCATTCCTCTTAACCATTTTCACCCTACAGATACCCCTAATACTGACACTAAGGTATAAGTGTTTTCCCCTATAACTATTTCATCATACTACCCCTAATACTGGCCTAACTAAATCATTCCCTCTTAAAAAATTACCTCATAACAGGATACCCCGTAATACTGGCACTTGGCAATAAGATGTCCCCCTATAACTATTAATCATACAGGTACCCCCTAATCTGAGCACGGGCTAAAGTCATTTCCCCCATAATATTACCTCAACAGGATACCCCGTAAAACTGAGCACTAGAGGTATAAGTGATTCCCTCATCTATTACACTCATACAGAAACCCCTAATATAGGACTAAGGCTAAAGTTTTGTCCCCCATAACCATTACACCATAAGGATACCCCCTAATACGGCACTAGAGGCTATAAGTCTTTCCCTCTATACCCTTACATCTACAGGGGTACCCCGTAATCTGAGCCTAAGGATAAGTCGGTCCTCTATAACCATTACACTCTACAGGATAACCCCGTAAATGAGCACAAGGCTAAAGTATTCCCTCTATAACCATTACACTCATAAGGATACCCCAAAATACTGAGCAAAAGGGCTAAAAGCAGTCCTTTTTAGCCATTACATCTACGGGGAAACCCCGTAAAAACTGACATTTGAGGTATAAGTCATGTCCACTAAAAACCATTAACCTTAAGGTCCCCCGTAATACTGAGCCTAGAGGATAAGTGTGTCCCCTCTAAAAACCAAACACCAACGGGGTCCCCTAATACTGAGCACTAAGGCTAAAAGTCACCCCCTTTTAAAAACCATACACTTAAAAGGGGATACCCGAAAAACTGACACTAGAGTAAATCGTGTCCCCAAAAACCATTACTTTTATACAGGATCCCCCGTAATACGAGACTGGGGCTAAATTCGTGTCCCTCTAAAACCCATTACATCATAAGGTACCCAAATACTGAGCACTAGAGGCATAAGTTGTCCCCTATAACTTTTACAATACGGGAACATAATAGAGAAAGGGCTATAATCGGTCCCTCATAACCATTACCTCTAAAGGATACCCCTAATATGGCTTTAGAGGTTATAAGTCAGCCTCTTAAAACCTTTACACTTATACAGGATACCCCGTAATTTCTGGCACTAAGGGCTATAATCGTGCCCTCAAAACCCATTACACTCATACGGGATACCCCGTAATACTGAGCATGGGGCTTGGGGTTTCCCCTAAAACCCAATCCTTATACAGGATCCCCCCTAATACTTAGCACTGGGTTTTAATCTTTTCCCTAAAACCCATTACACCCTACGGAACCCCGAAACTGAGCACTAAGGGCTATAAGTCATGCCCCTTATAACCTTTACATCATACAAATAACCCCTTTACTGAAGACTAGGGGCAAAAAGTCTGTCCCTTTAAAATATTACATCTTTACAGGAACTGTTATTTTCGGTATGAGGAGGCAGGAAAAAAAGGCAATACACCAGACATTTTGGGAATCTAGAATTGCAGTACCCTGACTACCAAAACAAAGAGCACCCCGTGGAGCGTTTACGTTGGTCCAGCCCGCACCCCTGAGAAACTAACTCAAAAAATTAAAAATGGGAAAAAGCAATCTCCCCGGAGAAACCCCAAAGATTTTAAAAGCCCCCCAACAGAAATGGGGGTTAACAAAAAAATACAACACAGACGAAAATGATGACAAACTTGGGGCCCAAACAAAAATAAAAGGAAGAAGGGTTTCTTACTGCAATCCCAGAAACCCCTTTGAAAAGCACAACTCTATAATTTTCAAAAACACCTAATCACACAACCCCACCCCAAAAATTTGTTCTCTGGTGTAACAAAATCAAAAAGCAGCCGAAAAAACGGGGAAAAGCAAAAGTACAAAAAATCAATGGCTGAACTAAACTGAGAGGCAAAAGCCCCGGGGGGGGCCAAAGGCCCCACAGAAGGCAGGACAAAAATGAAAAAATAAACACAAAAAAAAAAAGAAAAAATGTCTTATCTTTTGCGGGAGATGCGACCAACAGCAGGTAAAAAGGAAAATAGGAATAAAGGTTTTTCAACCAGAACATTGCACCGGAACCCTGATGGAAGGGTGACTCCTTATAAAGCCCCGTCAGAAACACCTGATTCCCAACCTCAAAAAATTTCACAATCTTCACTGGAAAACCCAAAACCCCGCTTTAACCACCAAGGAGCCCCTGCTCAAATACCCAAAACCACTCACAACGGGAACCCCGTAATATGAGCACTAGGGCTATAAGTCGGTCCCTTATAACCTTACACTCATACGGGAACACCGTAATACTGGCACTAGAGGCTAAAAGTCATGTCCCTCTATAACAAAACCTCTACAGATACCCCATAATATGACACTAGGGCATAACATTCCCTCAAAACTTTTTCACTATACAAAAACCCCGTAATATGGCATAGAGGCATAAGTCATGTCCCTCTATAACCTTTTCACCATACAAAAACCCCGAAATACTGACACAGGGGGCTATAAGTGTGTCCCTATACCTTACACTCAAAGGTTCCCCTAATACTGACATAGAGGCTAAAAGTCTCCCTCTATAACCTTACACTCATACGGGAAAACCTAATACGACACTAGAGGCTATAAGCTATCCCCTTATAACCTTTACACCATACGGGGATCCCCCTTAAACGAGCACTAGAGGCTATAAGTATGTCCCCTTCCTATTAACTCAAAAGGGTACCCTAAACTGAGCAAAAGGGGCTAAAGTCGTTTTCCCTTAAACCATAAAATCATACGGGATCCCCCTAAACGAGTTTTGAGGCTTTAAGTCATGCCCTCTGTAACCATACAGCTACGGGATACCCATAATACTGAGCACTAGGGTTTAAAAAGTCGGTCCCTTTTAAAAACCCATTACACTCATACGGGAAACCCCGTAAACGGCACTGGGCTATAATCGGTCCCTCTAAAACCCAAATACACTATACGGAAACCCCGTAATACTGTTACAGACTATAATGTGTCCCTCTAAAACCCATTACACCATACAGGATACCCGAATACGAGCACTAAGGCATGTCTGTCCCTTTTTAAAACCTTTACATCTAAGGATCCCCCCTAATACGACACAAAGGGGGGCATAAGTCTGCCCCCTTTTAACATTACACTCATACAGGATACCCCTAATACGAGCACTAGGCTAAAAGTCGTGTCCCCTATAACCTTACACTCAACGGGATACTGTCACGCGTCTTATGAAATGTGTACGTGTATAAACATTCTTAAAAGAACAACACTTATCAACATATAGATTAGAAACCGCATGTAAAATGAATAGATTTACCTACACGATCCCCCTTAAACCGGGGTTAATCTTGGGGCTTGATACCTGTCAAGGGGAAAGAGGAGGGCCGGGGGGCTAACCCGACCTAAACTGGGGTCCAAAATAATCCCTCACCTTGGGTATAAATGGTCAGAGGTCCAATCCCGCCCAACCCGTCCCTATCGCCCTAAAACCCCGTATCATTTTTTTAAAAAGGATATGATTACCACCCCAAAAAATAGGGTGATTTTGCTAAAAACACAATTAGACATATTTGACGACTGGGGAAAACACAGACTTTCTACCACTCAAACACGAAGGGAACTAAAAGATCGGGGTTTAAACCTAAGCAAGTGAGCTTAAAAAAACTAAGGAGCCCTTTTCTAAGTTAACAATACAATCCTATCTGTGGTCTGCATAAAAATTTTTCGGGGAACCCCAACACAGACAACCGAGTTTTTAAAAAACCAATCATCAAAAAATTTAAAATTCAGGGGGGAAAAAAACTGAAACCCAGTCCCAAAATTGGAGCAAAGACAAATTAACTCCCTAACTGCCAAAAACAAAAAGGGAAAACAAGAAACCCCCCTTCCGCGTGAGAAGCCCAGAATGTCAACCCCCGACGATCTTCGTGGCAATGCCCCAAATGAAAATTTACCCCCCTTCTACGAGGGGACCCCCGGCCCCTCGGGGCCGGGTTTTGCCCGGGGGGGAGTTTGGGGAAAAGGGCGCCCAAAAACATTCGGTTTTTTGTCAAGCAAACCCACTCCTCCCCTCTGGAAATCCCCCTTTCCCCAAAGCCCCAAAAAATAAAGGGAAAACCGGGATTCAACGGGGTCAATGATTTTTGACACTTGAAAAAAAAATTTTACCATTGACCCCCCAAAGGAAGGAGGAGGTAGGGGTGAGGGTATGACGGGTGCCTCGTACCTTTTAATAAGGGGATTTTGGGGAACACTTTGGATTTTAAATTAGGAGGAGGGTCCAACAAATGCCACAGGTTTAATTAGGGAAAAATGACCCTGTCCCCGAAAGAATCGGGGGGCCCCAAAGTTCCAGGGGGGAATTTTAAGTTTTATTTTCCGGGGTAAACAACCTTACCAGTTTCTTCACATTAAGATTGGACCAAAAACTTCCTCCAATCACCAAAAACGTTTATAAGGGTTCCCCCATAGCACTCGATTTTTTCAATACCCCCTTCCCCCAACACTGAAAAAAAGGGGACGACGGGGAAAAGTCCTCCTGGGAAACCCCAAAAGGGGAAACCCCCCCCCCTTTAAATTTGACAAAAGGGGGAGGGAAAAAACCATATCCCCCAAAAAAAAAGGGGGACTTACCGGGGCCCTTTTTTTCCCGCCTGTTGTTAAGACAAAACTCTGCCAGAAAAGGAAAGAAGCCCAGTCCCCCCCTTTCCCTTGAGCCCAAAACCCCAAAAATTAAGTTTGGGCTTTTTTCCCGCCCTCTGCTGACCTTTGGTTCGGATGAAAAGCCGAGGAAAATGACAAATTCCCCCCCCGAGGGGTAAACAAAAATGCCCCCCAAAAACGGGACAAAAAAAACCCCCCCTTTTGACACCAATCAGAAGGAAACCCTTTGAAGTCTCAAAATTCTCCCCAAGGGCCCCCAGCGCCAAGTTTTAGTTTGGGGAGGGCGGGAAAGCAATAAAATTGTCCCAAACTTCCCTGAACCTGAAACAACCCCCCTTTTATGACATTTTCCCTAGGGACTGGGAAGGTCCTTGATGAAGTCCATAAAAAAATGAGTCCATGGGACGCCCCGGGGAATTTTTCAAGGGAAAGGGGGGGGTTTCCCAGCCGGAGGGTATGGGGGGTTCAAAGAGGGGACAAAAACCCCCACAAAAGCGACAAAATTTAAAAACATCTTTATTAACTTTGGGGCCAAACCAAAAAACCCCGGAGAAAAAGGGATCTAAATTTGCCTTACTCCTGGTTTGCCTCAAAAGCAAAAAATTATAAAAGGGGCTCAAAAAACCTTTGGGTTTAAAACGTTTTGGGGGACAAAAAGTTCCTGGAGGCCCTTTGCGGGGGGCGCCCCCCTTGACCTTAATCCCCCTCCTCAACTAGAAAAACCCACACTACCACCCCCCCTGAAGGGGGGAATGGGTCATCCATTTTTTCCCGGCCCCTGGGGGGAAAAACGGGCGAGACAAGGAAACCCCCTTTAAAATTTTAGTTTCCAGGGCGAAAAGTGCAAAAAAATTTTAAACGGGTTTAAAAAACAACGACCATCAAAGTTTGCCCTGGAATTCAAAAGCTTACAATTCCAAATACAGGGGTTTTTTGGATCTTAATGACGGGGACCGGGGGGAATGCCCCCCCCAAAAAATTGGGACCCTTCTTCAAAAGCAATTTTAAATGGCCAAAAATTTCCCCTATTGCCGTTATCATAATTCCTTTCGGGGGGACGACAATTTTTTTGGGAAAAAAAAAGCGAAAAGGTCCCATTTACCTTTGGGACGGACCCTGGACAAAAATTGCACCCCACCCCTACGTCGAGCTTCCCACCCCCACAACGAACGGCTGGGGATTATTGGGGGGTTGAGAAGGGGTTCCCGGGAAAGAAAAACATTTTTTCAAAAGGGGAAAAAAGCTTGGCAAGCTTTGTCCGCCCTTTTAAGAAAAACCGCCCCTTTTTCTTGTAATTTTTAAAGTGAGAGGTTTGAAAACAGTGAAAAATTTACAAAAAAAATTTCGGGGTTTTTAAGTAGTTAGCAAACCCCGGGAAAACGTTTGCAGGGGCCTTTTAGATTCGGTGACCCCATTCAAGAAAGGCTCTCCCCCTTTTTCGGGCCATAGGGGAAAACCGGGAAGGGGTCCCCAAAAAAAAACCCAAAAAAATGAATTTCCCCGAAACGGGGAAATACACTTTTTTCCCGTTTGCTTTAAGTTTTTGTCTGCAAATCTGAAAACCCCTGTTCACTTGTCCTGGTGAGACACAAGATCTGGTGAGTAAATTAAAATGTCACCAAATAACACCACAAACAGCCCCCCCGATGACGAAAAATTTTTAAAACAAAAGGGTTGGAAAAAGTGGTGCAGTAGTCGGGCCCAAAAAAGGCATGAAAAAATTCTATAAGGCCCCCCGGGCGTTTTAAAAACCGCCTTTTTTCACTCACCCCCCTCTTTTATCCAAATCAGATTATCGCCCCCCCTGAGATCCAATTTTAGAAAACCCATTTGGCGCCCAAAAAAATTTGTTGAAGAGTCAGGAATCAGGGGAAGTGGAAACGGATTCAAAAAGGTAACCCGTTTAAAGTTCGGGGAAAACCCAAAGAAAGGGGCTTTCCTCCATCTTTTTTCTTCACAAAAAAAAAAAACCCCGGCCCCCCACGGGGGAAAGGGTTTAAGGGTTTAAAATACCCCTTTTGGCCCAAATTTTTCCCCGAAATATAATCTTTCTTTCCTGCCTCCAACCAGAAAGGTTATACCCCCTAGTTTTATTTTTTTAGCTTCTGGAAATTTTAATTTTAATAGGCAGCCCATAAACGCGATGAGGAGGAAAATCCTGACCCCCCCTTTCCAGAAAAAACATCCCCAAAGTCCTCCAAAAAAAGGAGGAAAAAGAAATTTGGCCCAACGACCCACTAAATACTTGTTCATGCAGTTACTTTTGCAAAATTTCCCCCCATTGGTTTTATTTTTGGGGACTCCCAAAATTAAAATCACAGGGTTATGTTTAAAACCAAAATGTTCCCAACACAATAGGAGGGTAAGGACCCCCCAAAAATAACAAATAATATTTCCCTATGTATTGCCCCAAACCCAAAAGGGTTTCAATTTTTTTAACCTTTCTTGAAAACTCCCTTGGGCCCGAGGGGCCCCTGGCGTAAATGGAAAATTTAGGGATCTTTGACCAAGACCCCTCAAAAGCATACCTTGACCTGAGCAAACTGAGCGTAAACCAAATTTTTCCCCCGGACCCACTTCAAGAAGAACGGGAAAAGTTTCCCCACTTCGTCCCAACCACCACCTCCACTGGTAAAAAGGAACTGAGAAGAACTACGGACAAAAATTACTAACCCCGGGTTTGTCTTTCCACCAAAAACAACCGGGGTTTAAACATTTTTTCCGGGACTTTTTGTCAAAAAGGGAAAGGGATGGACATCCCCAAAAAAAATTTCCCTTTTTTCCGAAAGGAAAAACACCTTCTTGCCCTTGCGGCTTCCCCCCAAATCCCCTCCAAACAAAATAAAGTCCCCCCAATGAAACCCTCCTCCGAACAGACGGGGGAACCTAAACAAAAGGGGATTTTTAGTAGTAGGGGATAACAACAGGGGGCGGTTACCTCGCACCTCTCCCGGGGCCGTCAAATCAGTAGGGAAAAGCTGGGGCCATAAGCCTCCATGATGGGGGAAAAATCATCTGACCCCAAAACGCCCTTTTAATTTGTCAAAACCCTGAAAAAAAACTGGTTCTAAAGCTGGGTCTTTCCAACTGAGTACTGGGGCCCATCTACGGAAAAAAAAGAAGAAAATTTTCCCCCGCCGGACATTTCCCTCTGTATCTTACGAAATTTTTTGTCTCAGCAAGAAGACCCATTTTCCCATCAATAAAAAACCAAAGGGCATTTTAAAAAATCGATCACTGACTTTTGGGGGGGCCGGGGACCCCGGGAGGGAAGGGGAGAAGGCCCGGGAAATTGGGGGCCCCCTTGAAGGAGGGGGGATAAAAAATTTCCCCACTCTTTTGCTCTTCACTCCCAAATGGGGGCCCCGAAGCCAAAAAATAAAATTTACATGTTCCCTAAGGGAAAAAAATTTTGTCTCCCCCAAACCATTTAAAACCCTTTCCCGGGGGGGAAGCTACTTTAGGTTAAAATTTGGGTTTGCCCCCGGAGGGAACAAAATTTTGGAAATTATTGTCCGTCAGTCCATGGAAATAACCCCTGCACTGAAAAGGCCAGCGGGGCTAAGGGGACCAGGAAAAGGGGAATAATTTTATGGGCCAGTGAAAATGTCCCCCGGGTTTTATAAAAGTTTTAACTTTGTCAGTAAATATTCTTAAAAAAACCCCAACACTTATAAAACATATAGTTTTGAAAACATCAGCATGTAAATTTAGAAAAAGTTTTCCCTTTGAAAACAAAACCCTTTTGAACTGGGGTTTTTAATTTTTGGGGACTTTTTCACGGGCACGGGAAAAGAGGAGGCCCGGGGGTCAAACCGCCCTAAACGGGGGTCCTAAAAAATCCCCCCACCTTGGAGGTACTGATAAGGGTTTCAGGGGGTCCAATTTCCAGCCTAACCCGCCCCTTATAAACCCCTTTAAACCCTTTAACACCCTAAGAAGGATACTGTTTAAACCAAAAAAGGGAATAAGGGGGGGATCTCTGCAAAAAATACAAAAGGATTAGACAAATTAGACAGCGGAAAAAAACCCCCGACTTGAATACAACTAAACACAAAGGGAAACAAAAGTTTGGGGATTTAAACTCTAAGCAAGGTGAGTTTAAAAAACAACCCAAAGGGGGCTTTTTTAACTTAAGTCTTTAAGAAAAAACCCCCACTGTGGTCGCATAAAATTTCCGGGAAACTCCCTACCCCCAGAAAACCCAAAAAAAAAGGGAAAACCCAATCCCAAATAATTAATTGCGGGGGGAAAAAAACCCTGAAACCCAGCCCCAAAAAATGAGCACAGACAAAATTTAAACTCCCTAACTGCCAAAAAACAAAGAAACAGAAACTCACTGTAAAATCAAAAGTAAACCGCGAGGGTTTTTTTCGTGGAAATTTGCACACATACGGGAAAACCCCTAAAAGGAACTAAGGCAAAAAGGGTCATGTCCCTTTAAAACCCTTTAAATCATTCAGGATACACCTTAATACTGAGCACGGGGGTTTTTTAAGTTTTTTCCCTTTAAAAACCATTACAAATACGGGAAACCCCCTAATACTGACACTAAAACTATAAGCCCATGTCCCTCTAAAACCAAAAAACCTTTACGGAAAACCCCTTTTAATACTGTTAACTAGAGGCAAATAACCCGTTCCCTTATAACCTTCACTCAAAAAGGGTTAACCCCTTAATATGACACTAGAGGCTATAAGTTGCCCCCTTAAATAGCTTTCATTTCTTACAGGAAACCCCGGAAAAATGAGCACGGAGGTACAATGTGCCCCTCTTAAAAAATTTACATCTACGGGATCCCCCGAAAATTTACGGGGCCTTTTGGGGGCCTAAAATTCTTTGTCCCCTATAATTATTAACCCCTTAAAAGGATACCCCTTTAATACTGAGCACTAGAGGATTTTAAGTCATGTCCCTCTATAACTATTACACCATACAGGACCCCCTTGAAAAATTTTTGAGCATAGAGGCTTTTTTTTTCCCTCTATAACCATTAATCTTTACGGGATCCCCCTTAAATACTGACACTAGAGGCTATAAGTCTTTGCCCCTCTAAAAACCCCCCCCCCCTTTTTTCCCCCTTTACAGGTTTCCCCGTAATATTTGGAAATAGAGGCTTTAATCATTTCCCTTATAGCCTTTAAACACTCATACAGGTTTTCCCTAATACTGAGCCTAGGGGCCAAAATTTTTGGGGTTGTCCCTCTATAAAAATTAAAATCAACGGGAAAACCCCGTAATACTGACCCTAGAGGCTTTTAAGTCGGTCCTCAAAAACCATCATACAGGATACCCGTAATACTGAGTCTAGAGGCTATAAGTCGTCCCTCTATAACCATTACACTCATACAGGATACCCCGTAATACTGAGCACTAGAGGCTATAAGTCAGTGTCCCTCTATAACCATTACACTCATACAGGATACCCGTAATACTGAGCACTAGAGGCTATAAGTCGTGTCCCTCTATAACCATTACACTCATACAGGATAACCCGTAAGACTGAGACTTAGAGGCTATAAGTCGTGTCCCTCTTAACCATTACAGTCATACAGGATACCCAGTAATACTGAGCACTAGAGGCTATAAGTCGTGTCCCTCTATAACTATTACACTCATACAGGATACCCGTAATACTGAGCACTAGAGGCTATAAGTCTGTCCTCTATAACATTACACTCATACAGGATACCCGTAATACTGAGTACTAGAGGCTATAAGTCTGTCCCTCTATAACCATTACACTCATACAGGATACCCGTAATACTGAGCACTAGAGGCTATAAGTCGTGTCCCTCTATAACCTTTACACTCATACAGGATACCCCGTAATACTGAGCACTAGAGGCTATAAGTCAGTGTCCCTCTATAACCATTACACTCATACAGGATACCCCGTAATATGAGCACTAGAGGCTATAAGTCGTGTCCCTCTATAACCATTACATATACAGGATACCCCGTAATACTGAGCACTAGAGGCTATAAGTCATGTCCCTCTATAAGCCATTACACTCATACAGGATACACCGTAATACTGAGCACTAGAGGCTATAAGTGATGTCCCTCTATAACCATTACACTCATACAGGATACACCGTAATACTGAGCACTAGAGGCTATAAGTCTGTCCCTCTATAACCATTAAAACTCATACAGGATACCCGTAATACTGAGCACTAGAGGCTATAAGTCGTGTCCCTCTATAACCATTACATTATACAGGATACCCCGTTAATACTGAGCACTAGAGGCTATAAGTCGTGTCCCTCTATACCATTACACTCATACAGGATACACCGTAATACTGAGCACTAGAGGCTATAGTCGTGTCCCTCTATAACCATTACACTTATACAGGATACCCGTAATACTGAGCACTAGAGGCTATAAGTCGTGTCCTCTATAACTATTACACTCATACAGGATACCCCGTAATACTGAGCACTAGAGGCTATAAGTCATGTCCCTCTATAACATTACACTCATACAGGATACCCTGAATACTGAGCACTAGAGGCTATAAGTCATGTCCCTCTATAACCATTACACTCATACAGGATACCCCGTAATACTGAGCACTAGAGGCTATAAGTCGTGTCCTCTATAACCATTACACTCATACAGGATACCCCGTAATACTGAGCACTAGAGGCTATAAGTCATGTCCCTCTATAGCCATTACACTCATACAGGATACCCCGTAATACTGAGCACTAGAGGCTATAAGTCGTGTCCCTCTATAACCATTACACTCATACAGGATACCCGTAATACTGAGCACTAGAGGCTATAAGTCGTGTCCCTCTATAACCATTACACTCATACAGGATACCCCGTAATACTGAGCACTAGAGGCTATAAGTCATGTCCCTCTATAACCATTACACTCATACAGGATACCCGTAATACTGAGCACTAGAGGCTATAAGTCATGTCCCTCTATAACCATTACACTCATACAGGATACACCGTAATACTGAGTACTAGAGGCTATAAGTCATGTCCTCTATAACCATTACACTCATACAGGATACCCCGTAATACTGAGTTCTAGAGGCTATAAGTCGTGTCCTCTATAACCATTACACTCATACAGGATACCCCTTAATACTGAGCACTAGAGGCTATAAGTCGTGTCCCTCTATAACCATTACACTCATAAGGATACCCCTTAATACTGGCACTAGAGGCTATAAGTCGTGTCCCTCTATAGCATTACACTCATACAGGATACACCGTAATACTGAGCACTAGAGGCTATAAGTCGTGTCCCTCTATAACAATTACACTCATACAGGATACCCGTAATACTGAGCACTAGAGGCTATAAGTCGTGTCCCTCTATAACTATTACACTCATACAGGATACCCCGAAATACTGAGCACTAGAGGATATAAGTCATGTCCCTCTATAACATTACACTCATACAGGATACCCTGCAATACTGAGCACTAGAGGCTATAAGTCATGTCCTCTATAACATACACTCATACAGGATACCCGTAATACTGAGCACTAGAGGCTATAAGTCGTGTCCTCTATAACCATTACACTCATACAGGATACCCGTAATACTGAGCACTAGAGGCTATAAGTCATGTCCCTTATAACATTACACTTATACAGGATACACCGTAATACTGAGCACTAGAGGCTATAAGTCGTGTCCCTCTATAACCATTACATTTATACAGGATACCCGTAATACTGAGCACTAGAGGCTATAAGTCGTGTCCCTCTATAACCATTACACTCATACAGGATACCCCGTAATACTGAGCACTAGAGGCTATAAGTCATGTCCCTCTATAACTATTACACTTATACAGGATACACGTAATACTGAGCACTAGAGGCTATAAGTCGTGTCCCTCTATAACCATTACACTCATAAAGGATACCCCGTAATACTGAGCATTAGAGGTTATAAGTCATGTCCCTCTATAACCATTACACTTATACAGGATACCCCGTAATACTGAGCACTAGAGGCTATAAGTCGTGTCCCTCTATAACCATTACACTCATACAGGATACACCGTAATACTGAGCACTAGAGGCTATACGTCGTGTCCCTCTATAACCATTACACTTATACAGGATACCCGTAATACTTAGCACTAGAGGCTATAAGTCGTGTCCATCTATAACCATTACACTCATACAGGATACCCCGTAATACTGAGCACTAGAGGCTATAAGTCATGTCCCTCTATAACCATTACACTCATACAAGATACCCCGTAATACTGAGCACTAGAGGCTATAAGTCATGTCCCTCTATAACTATTACACTCATACAGGATACTGTTATGTTTCGGTAGCTGAGGAGTGCAGGCAAAAAAGGCAATACACCAGAGCAGTTGGAATCTATGAGATTGCAGTACCCTGACTAACCACAACAACTAGAGGCAGCCGTGGAGCGTTCCTACGTTGGTCCTAGACGCCTCGTCACAGCCTGAGAAACTAACTACACCTAAAGATAGAAATAGGAAAGCTATCTGCCCCGGAGCAGAACCCCAAAGATAATAGAAAGCCCCCCAACATGTAATGGCGGTTAGACAAGAAGAAATACAGACACAGACAGAAAATAGTATGAGCAAACGTTGGGGCCCAAACTAACTAAATAGAAAAGGATAGGAAGGGTACTTACTGCAATCCCAGAAAACCCTGAAAAGCACCAACTCTACTAATTTCAAAAACACCTGAGATCACACGACCTCTACCACCTAAATTAGTTCTCTGGTGTAACAAAATCAAAACAGCAGCCACTGAAAAAACTGGAAAAAGCAAAAGTACAAACATCAGTGGCTGAACTAAACTGAGAGGGCAAAAGCCCCCGGAGGGGACCCTGAAGGCCCCCACAGAAGTGCAGGACAAAATGCAAAAATCAAGCACAAAAACAAAAAGAAGAAAATGTCTTATCTGTTAGCAGGAGATGCAGACACGACACAGCAGGCTACAAAGGAAATAGGAATCAAGGATTCAGACCAGAACAATTGATCACCGGCAACCCTGATGGGAAGGTGACTCCTTTATATAAGACCAGTCAGTAACACCTGATTCCCAATCCTCACAATCTTCACAATCTTCACTGGACAGACCAGCACCGCTTGTAACCACCAGAGGGAGCCTCTGCTCAGAACTCATCCCAAGCCCACTCACAACAGGATACCCCGTAATACTGAGCACTAGAGGCTATAAGTTTGTGTCCCTCTATAACCATTACACTCATACAGGATACCCCGTAATACTGAGCACTAGAGGCTATAAGTCATGTCCCTCTATAACCATTAACTCATACAGCATACCCCGTAATACTGAGCACTAGAGGCTATAAGTCGTGTCCCTCTATAACCATTACACTCATACAGGATACCCCGTAATACTGAGCACTAGAGGCTATAAGTCGTGTCCCTCTATAACCATTACACTCATACAGGATACCCCGTAATACTGAGCACTAGAGGCTATAAGCGTTGTCCCTCTATAACCATTACACTCATACAGGATACCCCGTAATACTGAGCACTAGAGGCTATAAGTCGTGTCCCTCTATACCTATGACTCGCCCCACAATTGTGGATACCAGGGCTATGGGGTACTCGGAGCCGAGCCCATAGAAGTCTATGGGAGTTGTCACTGGCAGCGGGACTCGGTCCGTGGCCCTGGCAGTCAAGCTTTGGGGGATATTTACAGGGGATTATTAGGATAGGTAGTTCGTGACGCCACCTGTGGTATCTGGTTAATTGGACCAGCGCTGCTATTAGGATCTTCACAGGGGATGTTATGGGGGCAGCTGGGTGGTAAGTCTCCCACAGGTGAGACTGGTCCTGGAAGTCTATGGTAAAGATGCGGGGTGTAGATAAGAATTCAGTCACACACAATGCAGCTTCTTTTCATACCTTACTGGTAGATGGTTCAAGCAGGTCCCGGGGAGCTGGTCGGGGTGGAGAATGCACATTCAGGTAACCGCTGAGCAGGTTAGAGGCCTCCTTAACTTCAATATGTATCTGAGTCCAAACTTGTGTGAAGCGAAGTTAACTCTTTCAATAGCAACTACGCCCGGCCGACATAGTGGTAGAGCCTTTTCAGTGGTAGAACTAAGTCTATTTCTGCAGCGTCCCGCTAGACTCCTGTTCTCCTGACTCCAGTTACGTATCGACACTTTGAGCTGCCTTCTGCGACCTGTAGTCCAGAAAGCCTCCGGTTTTCTTATCACTAAGCATGAAGCTCTAGCAATGCCTCGGACTCCGGTGTCCGGTGAATTAGTGCAGGTAATCTGGTACCTGAAGCACTTCTCTGTCCTTCTCCACTGCGCCCTTCGCCCTGCTCTCGCTCTTAGCATAAGCACTTGTAGCTTTGGATGGAAAAGTCAGCTTTCTCCAGAGCTCGCTGAGCAGCTCTCAGTATCCTCCTTGGTTCAGCTTCTGTTGAGGTACTGATTAAGGGTAGCTCTGACTAGGCTAGGATGATGCACTTCACCCGTACTAGCCTCCACTTCTTTGTCAGTGAGCTACGCTAGCTCTGCGAGGATTCAGTCCTCTCTCCTCTCCCTCCAAGTCCAGACTGAACTGGCACTGAACTGCACTGTCTGAAGACAGGAAACTGACTGATCTGAGCTCTTCTCAGACAGGAAACAGACTGATCTGTACTGTCCTAAGACAGGAAGCTTGAAAGAGCTCTGCTACGTGTCACTACCTCCTATACCCCTAGTGGGTGTGTCTGAAAGTGTGAGTGAAGTGCATGAATAGCAAGCTTTTGCGATTACCTTCCTGTGCATTCTCCTGGATTTTATGTGTGCCTGACATAGCTGGGCCACACATCCCCCTTGGTTAAACACAGCACTCCCGGGCTGTAAAAGAGAAAAAGAAAAACATTTTTGTTTTGCATTAAACAACAACATTTTAACTCTTCCCATCCGGGAGGTACGACTTCTTGAACGTTACAATTTGTACATTAGAAGAATACAAAAGTATCAAAATATCAAGACATGCTCATAAATACAGGATACTTGTGGAGGACCCGCACCAAAAACCTCCCACGTGGGTCCTGGGTGGGCTGCAGGACTTCTGACTGCAGACCTCACTCTAGGCCACACCATACGGGTTTTTCTTCAGAGGTTGATAGTAATGGTTTCGTGTAAAACAAAGATAATGCACCGAAGCGCAACTATTTACAAAGCAAGTTCTTGGGCTGGCACAGTCCACAGCCACGCAGTCCATTGGCATGGTTGAAACACATTTCAAATAATTACATTAATACTTTTTCAAACTTTATACAATTTGTCAGTGACAATAAACCCTGTCTGGGTCTTGCTAGACTAGTTTACTAGGACTACTCTTGATAGCGAATTGGTAATTTTCCCTTAGTTGTTCGTTCTGACCTACGTGGAGTGGTGTCAGGTATAGTATTCTCTAACCTTTCTGTTCTGCGTAACGGCAAACGGTAATACTGTCTCAACCTTTCTATGGATCTGGCAAGTGTACTAGTGGCTGGGCGATGCGATTCGGTTTCACCAAGGGATTCCACTTCTTGAGGTGCTGCTTCTTGCGGGTCCGCTTCTTGGGGTTCTAATGGTTGAGGGTCTGCCGGAATAGGTTCTTCTGGAACTGGCTCAACTGGCACAATTGGTATGACTGGTTGTAGAGACTCCTCTTGCGGTTGATAAAACTGCAGCACAGGAATAATTACAGCGTCTCCCAATCTGGGCCAATCTGCAGGTAAATCTCCCAAATCCGTGTGTATGACCGCTTCATCATCTTTTTTCTGAAGGACAACAGGTTCTTCCTCACGAAGCTTTAATGGGCCCGGACACAACTTTAAATGATCTCTAGACACAGTTGCAGTCGTTTTTCCTCCATCCTTGCTGATGGTACAGACCTTTCTGTTATCAAAATTGGAATCTTGCACGACATACGGCTCCTGTTCCCACTGATCATCCAACTTGTGCGTTCTTCTTTTCCTTTTGAGCACCATTTCTCCAGGCATTAAAGGCTTAGCGGGAGCATTTTTGTTATAGTTCTTCTCTTGTTTTTCTCTTACTCTATTTAGACTGTCTTCCACGCAGGCTTGTACTCTCTTGTACTCTTCCTGTCGAGTTGTGTCCCAATCTTCAGCACTGTCATCAGCCTCTGGTTCTACCACACCCAGTTCCAAATCCATTGGCAGTCTTCCTGGCCTTGCTCTCATAAGGTAGGCTGGAGTGCAGTTGGTGGAACTGACTGGTATGTGGTTGTACAAGTCAACCAGGTCAGGTAACAAGTCTGGCCACGATTTCTTTCTTCCAGTGGTACAGTTTTCAGTAAATCCATGACAATGTGATTCATCTTTTCACAAAGGCCATTGGTCTGAGGGTGGTATGGTGTTGTTCTGATCTTTTTACATCCATACAATTGACAAAATTCCTGAAACAGTTCCGCTTCAAATGCAGGACCTCGATCAGTCAGTACCTGCTCTGGATATCCGTGTGGTCTGCAGAAACTGGCTTGGAAGGTTCTTGCTGCTGTCTCTGCTGTCAGATCTTTGACAGGGGCGACCACCAGAAATTTGGAATAGTGATCCACCATGGTCAGGGCATATGAGTATCCTGACCTGCTTGGGGACAACTTGACGTGATCCAAAGCTACGATCTCCAGGGGACGAGTCGTCCGGATAGGCTGCAAGGGTGCCTTTTGACTACAGTAGTCTTTCCGTCTGAGGCCACAGGGTCCACAGTTCCGGCACCACTTCTCGATGGAGCTGCGCATCCCTACCCAGTAGAACCGACACTTCAACAGGGTCTCCAGATTTTTCCAGCCAAAGTGTCCGCTTGATCGTGGTAGGCTTCTAACACCATTTGGATGTCGCTCTGGGACCACTATCTGCCAAACCATCTCATGGGTCCTTGGGTCGACGTATCTCCTGCACAACTTCTCTCGGTATATGAACAACCGGCTTCTCTCATTCCACAGGAGCTTCGCTGGTACGGGTGCGTCTTTCTCCAAGGAGGAACCTTCCTGTCTTATCAGCTCCTTGATACGGCTGACCACTGGATCGCTGTCCTGAGTCTCCTTCCAGCTGTGATGAGGTAAAGGGTTCAACATCTCACCACACCGCTTTCTGTAGACTCATTGCTCTTGGACCATCCCATTTCGGTGGAACGCAGGTAGCTCGATTTCTTCCAGATCATCTGATTCTTCCTCCGTGTCAGATTCATGCGGCATTCTGGACAAGGCGTCCGCGTTAGCATTTTTACGGCCCGCTCTGTACTTGATGGTAAACTGATAGTTTGACAACCGAGCCATCCAACGTTGCTCCATGGCTCCCAGCTTGGCTGTTTCAAGGTGCGTCAAGGGGTTGTTGTCTGTAAACGCAGTGAACCTGTTGGAGGCAAGGTAATGTTTGAATCTTTCGGTAATGGCCCAGACCAGCGCCAGAAACTCCAGTTTGAAGCTGCTATAGTTTTCCGGATTCCTCTCAGTTGGCCTGAGTTTTCTGCTGGCATATGCGATGACTTTTTCTTGGCCGTTCTGCTTCTGACTGAGGACAGCTCCTAATCCTTCGTTACTGGCATCTGTGTATAGCAGGAACGGTTGGCTGTAATCTGGGTAGGCTAAGATTTCATCGCCTGTCAGGATCTCTTTCATCTCTTTGAATGCCTCAGCTTGTTCTTTTCCCCAATTGAATGGAGGGTTTCTGCTCTTGAGAGGTTGTCCGACCAGGAGGTCCTGTAAAGGCGCCGCCTTCTTAGTGTAATCTTTCACGAACCTCCTGTAGTAACCTGTTAATCCCAGGAACTGATGCACCTCCTTTAGATTCTTCGGCTCCGGCCATTTCTGGATGGCTGTGACCTTCTCGGGGTCCGGCGCTACTCCTTCGGAACTGACAATATGTCCCAAGTACTGTACCTTCTGTTTGAGCAGATGGCATTTAGAGGGCTTCAGTTTCATCCCATACTTGGACAGTGACTCGAATACCTCTGCCAGGTGCTTCAGATGATCTTCATATGTCTTGGAGTAGACAATCAAGTCGTCCAGGTACAGCAGCACGGTTTCGAAGTTGAGATGTCCTAGGCAGCTCTCCATCACTCTCTGGAATGTTCCTGGGGCACTGCTGAGGCCAAACGGCATTCTGTCAAACTCGCAGAGTCCCATTGGGGTGGTGAAAGCAGTTTTCTCCCGATCCTCCTCAGCCACAGCTACTTGCCAGTACCCACTAGTAAGGTCGAGGGTAGAAAAGTAGTTAGCCGTTTTCAGAGCAGCTAAGGATTCCTCTATGCGTGGTAATGGGTATGCATCTTTATGTGTTATACGATTTACTTGCCTATAATCTACACACATTCGCATGCTACCATCCTTTTTCTTAACTAGAACAAGAGGTGCTGCCCAGGGGCTACAACTATCCTTATCACCCGGCTTTCTTCATGTCATGCAGCATTTCCTTAGCTTTCTGATAGTGGGCTGGAGGTATAGGCCTGTACCGCTCTTTGATGGGAGGATGACTGCCTGTAGGGATATGATGCTGTACTCCCTTAATTGTCCCAAAGTCAAGTGGGTGTTTGCTAAATGACTTGTGCGTACTCTTGTACCACCCGTAGTACCCCTGTTTCTGGTGGACGGAAGTGGTGTCTGTCCCTATATGAAGCTGCTGACACCAGTCCGCTACCGGGTTTGCCGGATCATTATCCTCCGCTGGTTGGCGGGAGGCTAAGGACTCGGTTGTGAGGATAGAATTGTTATCTACGGCATGTAATTTAGCAACTGTGGCATAACGTGGCAAATTTACTTCATCGTCCCCCAGTTGAGAAGTCGTACTGGTACTCTCCCATTTATCACTTCCACTACCCCTCTAGCAGTCATGAGTGTAGGTCTGTGCTCTGAATGATGAGGTTCTACTACTGCTTGGTAGGTCTGTCCTCTCAGACCTATGGCTGCTCTACACCATATTAACATTTCACTCATTGGGGGTATTACAATGGGATTCGAGTCTGTGACCCATACATTACCGATTTCACCATCTGTAAGCTTCGCTTGCTGCTGGCACATCAGGGCCCGGATCTCCCTCTGGATCACTCCCTTCTGCTTTGGCTTGGCAACTTCAGCGAGCTGTTGGAGCAAAAACACAACTTCTCCCAGACAGTTACTGATAATGTTAGTACCTAGTATCACATTTAGACCATTTTCCTCATTTACAGTCTTTACCACTAAAAGTCCCTGATCCTTCAGCTCCACCCTGCCCACTTTTACGTCCACGTTTTTTAGCTCCGAGTACTTCAACAGGGAGACCATTGGTGGCGTACACTGTCAAGTCAGGGCTCGGGGGCTGGAGACTGTCCTTTGACCAAAATTTATTATAAAGGACATCAGGTATTATGGTCACCTGGGATCCAGTGTCCAGTAGTGCAGGAATTGCAATCCCGTCCAGAATCATGGACAGGTAGGGCCGTCCACCCACGAACCTGCGGTTCCAGTCCAAGGGGCCTGATGAGTCTACTCCTGGGTGTTGGCCCTCTGACCCAGGATTGGCTCGTTTAAAGGACATTGCTGAGCCATATGACCTTTTTGGTTGCAGCGGTAGCAGATGATCTCCCGGCGAGGATGGTGTTGATCAGGAGTCCCTCCTGGGGGTGGCGTGGTCCTCCTCCGGTGTGGCGACGTCCTCCATTTCCTCCGGTTCATCCAAGGGACATCCTCCGGACAGTCGGCTAGTAGGATCTTTCCTCCTTCCTCTTTCCGCAGTTGCAGGGCATCCATTACAGTGGCCAAGTTCTTAGTCAGCTGGCGCACTTCTGAGCGCAGACATTCCAACTCACTAGGGGGTGCCACCTGCGTTTTAGCTTCTGCCACCTGCGGGGAAAAGGTGGGTACTGCCGGCTTAAGAGTGGTTTCACCCGGGTGATACTGATTTGCCACCTCAGGCTTTTCCAGGGGTCGCAGTCCTTTTATTGCCATGTCCTTTAGGGCATCAAAGGTGGCATCTGGATGATCCAAGGACCACCAGTTTACAGTCCTGCTTTCCTCTGGAGACCTCAGTCCCCGCACGAATTGCTCTTTCAACATTTGGCTCTCATCAATGGGACTTGTAGGGTTAGCCTGTTTAAGAGCTCGCAGTGCCCCTGTAGTCGGCAGGCGTAGTCCCTAATACTGTCACCCGGTCTCTGGAAGCACTGATAAAATGCCATCCGGAGATCCGTTTCTGTGCGGCCTCAAAGATGGCCTGTAGCTTTAAGAGAATCACAGGTACTGACTCCTGGTCTGCAGTGGGCCAAGTCTCTACTTCTCTCTCAGCCGCACCAGCTAACTGTCCTATTACCACAGCAGCTTTTTGCTTTTCAGTCATTGAGTACATATCCAAAATACTACATATCTTCCGTTTAAATCCTGGCAAGGTGTCTGGCTCGCCGCTGTACTGGGGGAGCCACTTCGCTCCAGGCATGTATGGGAGCGTTAGCGGCATGAGCGGGACTACCGGGCCAGGTGAGGGACCTGCACCCCCATCCTGCAGTACAACGCCAAGCGGTGGGCTATTGGGGCCTCCGGCGGGGGCCGCTCCGTCTGCTGGTTGATGCGACATGTTGATGCCCCCTTGGTTAATCTGAGCCTACCTCTTTCACAGGCTGCAGCGTCGCAGGCACAGCGGTGGAGACAGGACCTTCGTTGCAGGCACAGCGGTGGAGACAGGACCTTTGACGCTGGCGCTCTGATGTCAGAGCGTTCACTTCCTGTTTCACAGGACCTGCTGCCGCGTCAGAGTTGGGGGCGGAGCCAGGGAACCAGCGCGCTTTTTCAGGTACGCCCCCTTCTTCACCAGCGCCTGAGGGCGCGAATATTGCGGTAGAGATGGCGGTATTATGGCGCCAAACACAGCAAACAGTCTTTTTCACCAAACAGTTCAATATAGGCACACAGGACTCACAATTGCAAGTTTCGGATCCTGTTCGTGACGCCAAGTTTAGTTGACTCGCCCCACAATTGTGGATACCAGGGCTATGGGGTACTCGGAGTCGAGCCCATAGAAGTCTATGGGAGTTGTCACTGGCAGCGGGACTCGGTCCGTGGCCATGGCAGTCAAGCGTTGGGGGATATTTACAGGGGATTATTAGGATAGGTAGTTCGTGACGCCACCTGTGGTATCTGGTTAATTGGACCAGCGCTGCTATTAGGATCTTCACAGGGGATGTTATGGGGGCAGCTGGGTGGTAAGTCTCCCACAGGTGAGACTGGTCCCTGGAAGTCTATGGTAAAGATGCGGGGTGTAGATAAGAATTCAGTCACACACAATGCAGCTTCTTTTCATACCTTCACTGGTAGATGGTTCAAGCAGGTCCCGGGGAGCTGGTCGGGGTGGAGAATGCACATTCAGGTAACGCTGAGCAGGTTAGAGGCCTCCTTAACTTCAATATGTATCTGAGTCCAAACTTGCGTGAAGCGAAGTTAACTCTTTCAATAGCAACTACGCCCGGCCGACATAGTGGTAGAGCCTTTTCAGTGGTAGAACTAAGTCTATTTCTGCAGCGTCCCGCTAGACTCCTGTTCTCCTGACTCCAGTTACGTATCGACACTTTGAGCTGCCTTCTGCGACCTGTAGTCCAGAAAGCCTCCGGTTTTCTTATCACTAAGCATGAAGCTCTAGCAATGCCTCGGACTCCGGTGTCCGGTGAATTAGTGCAGGTAATCTGGTACCTGAAGCACTTCTCTGTCCTTCTCCACTGCGCCCTTCGCCCTGCTCTCGCTCTTAGCATAAGCACTTGTAGCTTTGGATGGAAAAGTCAGCTTTCTCCAGAGCTCGCTGAGCAGCTCTCAGTATCCTCCTTGGTTCAGCTTCTGTTGAGGTACTGATTAAGGGTAGCTCTGACTAGGCTAGGATGATGCACTTCACCCGTACTAGCCTCCACTTCTTTGTCAGGTGAGCTACGCTAGCTCTGCGAGGATTCAGTCCTCTCTCCTCTCCCCCCAAGTCCAGACTGAACTGGCACTGAACTGCACTGTCTGAAGACAGGAAACTGACTGATCTGAGCTCTTCTCAGACAGGAAACAGACTGATCTGTACTGTCCTAAGACAGGAAGCTTGAAAGAGCTCTGCTACGTGTCACTACCTCCTATACCCTAGTGGGTGTGTCTGAAAGTGTGAGTGAAGTGCATGAATAGCAAGCTTTTGCGATTACCTTCCTGTGCATTCTCCTGGATTTTATGTGTGCCTGACATAGCTGGGCCACACACCTATTACACTCATACAGGATGCCCAGTAATACTGAGCACTAGAGGCTATAAGTCGTGTCCCTCTATAACCATTACACTCATACAGGATACGCCGTAAGACTGAGTACTTGAGGCTATAAGTCATGTCTCTCTGTAACCATTACACTCATACAGGATGCCCAGTAATACTGAGCACTAGAGGCTATAAGTCATGTCCCTCTATAACCATTACACTCATACAGGATACCCCGTAAGACTGAGTACTTGAGGCTATAAGTCATGTCTCTCTGTAACCATTACAGTCATACAGGATACCCAGTAATACTGAGCACTAGAGGCTATAAGTCATGTCCCTCTATAACCATTACACTCATACAGGATACCCCGTAATACTGAGCACTAGAGGCTATAAGTCGTGTCCCTCTATAACCATTACACTCATACAGGATACCCGTAATACTGAGCACTAGAGGCTATAAGTCATGTCCCTCTATAACCATTACACTCATACAGGATACCCCGTAATACTGAGTACTAGAGGCTATAAGTCGTGTCCCTCTATAACCATTACACTCATACAGGATACCCCTTAATACTGAGCACTAGAGGCTATAAGTCGTGTCCCTCTATAACCATTACACTCATACAGGAAACCCCATAATACTGAGCACTAGAGGCTATAAGTCGTGTCCCTCTATAACCATTACACTCATACAGGATACACCGTAATACTGAGCACTAGAGGCTATAAGTCGTGTCCCTCTATAACATTACACTCATACAGGATACCCGTAATACTGAGCACTAGAGGCTATAAGTCGTGTCCTCTATAACCATTACACTCATACAGGATACCCCGTAATACTGAGCACTAGAGGCTATAAGTCATGTCCCTCTATAACCATTACACTCATACAGGATACCCCGTAATACTGAGCACTAGAGGCTATAAGTCATGTCCCTCTATAACCATTACACTCATACAGGATACCCCGTAATACTGAGCACTAGAGGCTATAAGTCGTGTCCCTCTATAACCATTACACTCATACAGGATACCCCGTAATACTGAGCACTAGAGGCTATAAGTCGTGTCCCTCTATAACCATTACACTCATACAGGATACCCCGTAATACTGAGCACTAGAGGCTATAAGTCGTGTCCCTCTATAACCATTACACTCATACAGGATACCCCGTAATACTGAGCACTAGAGGCTATAAGTCATGTCCCTCTATAACCATTACACTCATACAGGATACCCGTAATACTGAGCACTAGAGGCTATAAGTCGTGTCCCTCTATAACCATTACACTCATACAGGATACCCCGTAATACTGAGCAATAGAGGCTATAAGTCGTGTCCTCTATAACCATTACACTCATACAGGATACCCCGTAATTACTGAAATTTAGAGGCTATAAGTCGTTTCCCTCTATAACCATTACACTCATACAGGATACCCGTAAACTGAGCACTAGAGGCTATAAGTCGTTGTCCCTCTATAACCATTACACTCTTTACAGGATACCCCGTAATACTGAGCACTAGAGGCTATAAGTCGTGTCCCTCTATAACCATTACACTCATACAGGATACCCCGTATTTACTGAGCATAGAGGCTATAGTCATGTCCCTCTATAACTATTACACTTTACAGGATACCCCGTAATATGAGCCTTGAGGCTATAGTCGTGTCCCTCTATAACCATTACACTCTTTACAGGATACCCCTAATACTGAGCACTAGGGCTATAAGTCGTGTCCCTCTATACCATTACACTCATACAGGTTACCCCGTAATACTGAGCACTAGAGGCTATAAGTCATGTCCCTCTATAACCATTACACTATCGATACCCGTAATGAGCATAGAGGTATAAGTCTGTCCCTCTATACATTCACTCATACAGGTACCGTAATCTGAGCACTAGAGGCTATAAGTCGTGTCCTCTTAACCATACATCATACAGGATACCCGTATATGGCACTAGAGGCTATAAGTCTGTCCCTCTATAACCATTACACTCATACAGGATACCCGTAATACTGAGACTAGAGGTATAAGTCTGTCCCTCTATAACATTACACTCATACAGGATACCCGTAATACTGAGCACTGAGGCTATAAGTCGTGTCCTCTATACCATTACACTCAACAGATACCCCGTATACTGGCACTAGAGGCTATAAGTCGTGTCCCTCTATAACCATTCCTATACAGGATACCCCTTAATATGAGCACTAGAGGCTTAAGTCTGTCCTCTATAACCATTACATCATACAGGATACCCCGTAATACTGAGCATAGAGCTATAAGCTGTCCCTCTATAACCATTACATCATACAGGATACCCGTAATACTGAGCACTAGAGGCTATAAGTCTGTCCCTCTATAACATTCATCATACAGGATACCCCGTAATACTGAGCACTAGAGGCTATATGTGTCCTCTATAACCATTACACTCATACAGGATACCCGTAATACTGAACTAGAGCTATAAGTCGTTGTCCCTCTATAACATTACACTCATACAGGATACCCGTAATACTGAGCACTAGAGGCTATAAGTCGTGTCCCTATAACATTACACTCATACAGGATACCCCGTAATACTGAGACTAGAGGCTATAAGTCTGTCCCTCTATACATTACACTATAAGGATACCCGTAATACTGAGCACTAGAGGCTATAAGTCGTGTCCCTCTATACCATTACACTCTACAGGATACCCGTAATACTGAGCACTAGAGGCTATAAGTCGTGTCCTCTATAACCATTACACTCTACAGGATACCCTAATACTGGACTAGAGGCTATAAGTCTGTCCTCTATAACCATTACACTCATACAGGATACCCGTATACTGAGCACTAGAGGCTATAAGCCTGTCCCTCTATAACATTACACTCTACAGGATACCCGTAATACTGAGCACTAGGGCTATAAGTCTGTCCTCTATAACCATTACACTCATACAGGATACCCCGTAATACTGAGCACTAGAGGTATAAGTCTGTCCTCTTAACCTTACATCATACAGGATACCCCGTAATACTGAACTAGAGGCTATAAGTCGTGTCCTCTATAACCATACACTCATACAGGATACCCGTAATACTGAGCACTAGAGGCTATAAGTCGTGTCCCTCTATACCATTACACTCATACAGGATACCCGTAATACTGAGCATAGAGGCTATAAGTCGTGTCCTCTATAACCATTACACTCATAAGGATACCCGTAATACTGAGCACTAGAGGTATAAGTCTGTCCCTCTATAACATTACACTATACAGGATACCCCGTATACTGAGCACTAGAGGCTATAGTCTTGTCCTCTATACCATTACACTCTTACAGGATACCCGTAATACTGAGCACTAGAGGCTATAAGTCGTGTCCCTCTATAACCATTACACTCATACAGGATACCCGTAATACTGAGCACTAGAGGTATAAGTCTGTCCCTTATAACATTACACTCATACAGGATACCCCGTAATACTGAGCACTAGAGGCTATAAGTCGTGTCCCTCTATAACCATTACATATACGGAACCGTAATTGCATAGGGTTAGTTTGTCCTCTACTTACCTATAGGATACCTAATACTGAGCATAGGGCTATAAGTCTGTCCTCTTACACACTCATACGGTACCCCGTTATGAGCATGAGGTATAAGCGTGTCTCTATACCATTCATATAGGATCCGTATATGGACTGAGGTATAGTTGTCCCTTATCATTACATCTACGGATACCGTAATATGAGCATAGAGGTATAAGTGGTCTCTTACTTACACTATACAGGAACCCGTATATGGATAGAGGCTTATGTGTCCCTCTAAACATTAATCAACGGTACCGTATACTGAGCACTAGAGGCTATAAGTCTTGTCCCTTTAACCATTACATCATACAGGATACCCCGTAATACTGAGCACTAGAGGCTATAATCCTGTCCCTCTATAACCTTACACTCATACAGGATACCCGTAATACTGGCACTGAGGTATAAGTGTGTCCCTCTAAAAATTACACTCATACAGGATACCCGTATATGAGCACTAGAGGCTATAAGCGTGTCTCTCTATAACCATTACACTCATACAGGATACCCCGTAATTACTGAGCACTAGAGGCTATAAGTCTGTCCCCTATAACCATTACACTCATACAGGATACCCGTAATATGAGCATAGAGGCTATAAGTCTGTCCCTCTATAGACATTACACTCATACAGGATACACCGTAAATACTGAGCCACTAGAGGCTATAAGTCGTGTCCCTCTATAACCATTACACTCATACAGGTACCCCGTAATACTGAGCACTAGAGGCTATAAGTCTGTCCCTCTATAACCATTACTCTACAGGATACCCCGTAATACTGATACTAGAGGCTATAGTCTTGTCCTCTATAACCATTACCTCATACAGGATACACCGTAATACTGAGCACTAGAGGCTATAAGTCGTGTCCTCTATAACCATTACACTCTTACAGGATACCCGTAATACTGAGCATAGGGCTATAAGTCGTGTCCCTCTATAACCATTACACTCATACAGGATACCCGTAATACTGAGCACTAGAGCTATAAGTCGTGTCCATCTATAACCATTACACTCATACAGGATACCCGTAATACTGAGCACTACAGGCTATAAGTCGTGTCCCTCTATAACCATTACACTCATACAGGATACACCGTAATACTGAGCACTAGAGGCTATAAGTCATGTCCCTCTATAACCATTACACTCATACAGGATACACCGTAATTACTGAGCACTAGAGGCTATAAGTCATGTCACTCTATAACCATTACACTCATAACAGGATACCCGTAATACTGAGCACTAGAGGCTATAAGTCATGTCCCTCTATAACCATTACACTCATACAGGATACACCGTAATATGAGTACTAGAGGCTATAAGTCATGTCCCTCTATAACTATTAACTCATACAGGATTACCCCGTAATACTGAGCACTAGAGGCTATAAGTCGTGTCCCTCTATAACCATTACACTCATACAGGATACACCGTAATACTGAGCACTAGAGGCTATAAGTCATGTCACTCTATAACCATTACACTCATACAGGATACACCGTAATACTGAGCACTAGAGGCTATAAAGTCATGTCACTCTATAAACCATTACACTCATACAGGATACCCCGTAAATACTGAGCACTAGAGGCTATAAGTCATGTCCCTCTATAACCATTACACTCATACAGGATTACACCGTAATACTGAGTACTAGAGGCTATAAGTCATGTCCCTCTTAACTATTACACTCATACAGGATACCCGTAATACTGAGCACTAGAGGCTATAAGTCATGTCCCTCTATAACTATTACACTCATACAGGATACCCCGTAATACTGAGCACTGAGGCTATAAGTCGTATCCCTCTATAGCCATTACAGTCATACAGGATACCCCGTAATACTGAGCACTAGAGGCTATAAGTCATGTCCCTCTATAACCATTACACTCATACAGGATACACCGTAATACTGAGCACTAGAGGCTATAAGTCATGTCACTCTATAACCATTACACTCATACAGGATACCCCGTATACTGAGCACTTAGAGGCTATAAGTCATGTCCCTCTATAACCATTACACTCATACAGGATACACCGTAATACTGAGTACTAGAGGCTATAAGTCATGTCCCTCTATAACTATTACACTCATACAGGATACCCCGTAATACTGAGCACTAGAGGCTATAAGTCGTTGTCCTCTTATAACCATTACACTCATACAGGATACACCGTAATACTGAGCACTAGAGGCTATAAGTCATGTCACTCTATAACCATTACACTCATACAGGATACACCGTAATACTGAGCACTAGAGGCTATAAGTCATGTCACTCTATAACCATTACACTCATACAGGATACCCCGTAATTACTGAGCACTAGAGGCTATAAGTCATGTCCCTCTATAACCATTACACTCATACAGGATACACCGTAATACTGAGTACTAGAGGCTATAAGTCATGTCCCTCTATAACTATTACACTCATACAGGATACCCGTAATACTGAGCACTAGAGGCTATAAGTCATGTCCCTCTATAACTATACACTCATACAGGATACCCGTAATACTGAGCACTAGAGGCTATAAGTCATGTCATCTTAACCATTACACTCATACAGGATACCCGTAATCTGAGCACTAGAGGCTATAAGTCATGTCCCTCTATAAACATTACACTCATACAGGATACCCCGTAATACTGAGCACTAGAGGCTATAAGTCGTGTCCCTCTATAACTATTACACTCATACAGGATACCCCGTAATACTGAGCACTAGAGGCTATAAGTCGTGTCCCTCTATAATCATTACACTCATACAGGATACACCGTAATACTGAGCACTACAGGCTATAAGTCGTTGTCCCTCTATAGCCATTACAGTCTTACAGGATACACCGTAATACTGAGCACTAGAGGCTATAAGTCATGTCACTCTTTAACCATTACACTCATACAGGATACACCGTAATACTGAGCACTAGGGCTATAAGTCGTTGTCCCTCTATAACCATTACACTCATACAGGATACCCGTAATACTGAGCACTAGAGGCTATAAGTCATGTCCCTCTGTTGCGACCACACACCACAATTGTGGATACCAGGGCTATGGGGTACTCGGAGCCGAGCCCATGGAAATCTATGGGAGTTGTCACTGGTAGCGGTGGCTCGGTCGTGGCCCTGGCGGTCGTGCAATAGGGGAATATTTACAGGGGATTATTAGGTATAGGTAGTTCGTGACGCCACCTGCGGTTTCTGGTAAATTGTACCAGCGCTGCTCTAAGGACTTTCACAGGGGATGTTATGGGGCAGCTTGGTAGTAAGTCTCCCACAGGTGAGACGGGTCCCTGGAAGTCTATGGTGGAGATGATGCAGGTTGTAGTAATAATTCAGTCACCACAAGGTAGCTCCTTTTCATACCTTTTTACTGATGATGGTTCAAGCAGATCCCGGGGAGCTGGTCGGGGTGGAGAGTGCACATTCGGTTAACAGCTGAGCAGGTTAGAGGCCTCCTTAACTTCAATTGTAGGTGAGTCCAACTTGCCTGAAGCGAAGTTAACTCTGAAACTCCAGCTTTCTCTATAGCTGTACTGCCCGGCCAACGTTGTGGTGGAGCCTTCTAAAGTGATGAAACTAAGTCCTTACTTTTGTCTGCGCTTGACTCAAAGTCCCTGTTCCACCTGACTCCGGTTACGTATTGACCACTTAGGGCTGCTCTCTGCGACCTGTAGTCCAGATGCCTCCGGTTTTCTTGTTACTATGCCTGAAACAGTAGCAAACGCTTCGGACCCCGGTGCCCGGAAATTTAGTGCAAGTAGTCCAATACCTGTAGCACTTCTCTGTCTTCTCCACTGTGCCCTTCGCCCTGCTTTCCGCTCTTAACATAAACATGGTGGCTTTTGTGGAATAATGTCAGCTTCATCCGAGCTCGCTGCATAGCTCTCGTTTCCTCCAAAGTCCACACAGGACGAGACTGAATGGCTGCTCTGTCCTTGAGACAGAAGCTAACAGACTGAACTCCACTAAACACTAAGCTCCACACAGACTGATCTTATCTCAGACAGATTAACTATCCAAGGGATGACTCACTCCTGACTCCTCTCGGAAAAACTATCTCCACTGTCCTTAGACAGGAAGCTAGACTGACCTGCCACGTGTCACTCCCCCTTATAACTCAGATGGGTGTGTCTGAAGAGTGAGTGGCAGTGAATGCATATCAAGCTTTGCTGTTGCCTTCCTGTGCACTCTCCTGGACTTTTATGTGTGCCTGCGAAGCTGGGCTACACACCTCTATAAATTACACTCATACAGGATACCTGTAATACTGAGCACTAGAGGCTATAAGTCGTGTCCCTCTAAAGCCACTACACTCATACAGGATACCCCGTAATATGAGCACTAGAGGCTATAAGTCGTTGTCCCTCTATAACTATTACACTCATACAGGATACCCCGTAATGCTGAGCACTAGAGGCTATAAGTCGTTGTCCCTCTATAACTATTACACTCATACAGGATACCCCGTAATACTGAGCACTAGAGGCTATAAGTCGTGTCCCTCTATAACTATTTACACTCATTATATGATACCCGTAATACTGAGCACTAGAGGCTATTAAGTCGTGTCCCTCTATAATCATTACACTCATACAGGATACCCCGTAATACTGAGTACAAGAGGCTATAAGTCGTGTCCCTCTATAACTATTACACTCATATATGATACCCCGTAATACTGAGCATAGAGGCTATAAGTCATGTCCCTCTATACCTATTACACTCATATATGATACCCGTAATGCTGAGCACTAGAGGCTATATGTCGTGTCCCTCTATAACCATTACACTCATACAGGATACACCGTAATACTGAGCACTAGAGGCTATAAGTCGTTGTCCCTCTATACCTATTACACTTATACAGGATACCCGTAATACTGAGGCACTAGAGGCTATAAGTCATGTCCCTCTATAACCATTACACTCATACAGGAACCCGTAATACTGAGTACTAGAGGCTATAAGTCGTGTCCCTCTATAACCATTACACTCATACAGGATACCCCGTAATACTGAGCACTAGAGGCTATAAGTCGTGTCCCTCTATACCATTACACTCATACAGGATACCCGTAATACTGAGCACTAGAGGCTATAAGTCATGTCCCTCTATAACCATTACACTCATACAGGATACCCCGTATACTGAGCACTAGAGGCTATAAGTCTGTCCCTCTATAACCATTACACTCATACAGGATACCCCGTAAATACTGAGCACTAGAGGCTATAAGTCGTGTCCCTCTATAGCCATTACACTCATTACAGGATACCCCGTAATACTGAGCACTAGAGGTATAAGTCATGTCACTCTATAACCAATACACTCATACAGGATACCCCGTAATAATGAGCACTAGAGGCTATAAGTCGTGTCCCTCTATAGCCATTACACTCATACAGGATACCCGTTAATTACTGAGCACTAGAGGCTATAAGTCATGTCACTCTATAACCATTTAAACTCATACAGGATACCCCGTAATACTGAGCACTAGAGGCTATAAGTCGTGTCCCTCTATAACCATTACACTCATACAGGATACCCCGTAATACTGAGCACTAGAGGCTATAAGTCATGTCCCTCTATAACCATTACACTCATACAGGATACACCGTAATACTGAGTACTAGAGGCTATAAGTCATGTCCCTCTATAACTATTACACTCATACAGGATACCCCGTTAATACTGAGCACTAGAGGCTATAAGTCATGTCCCTCTATAACTATTACACTCATACAGGATACCCCGTAATACTGGAGCACTAGAGGCTATAAGTCGTGTCCCTCTATAACTATTACACTCATACAGGATACCCCGTAATACTGAGCACTAGAGGCTATAAGTCATGTCACTCTATAACCATTACACTCATACAGGATACCCCGTAATACTGAGCACTAGAGGCTATAAGTCGTGTCCCTCTATAGCCATTACAGTTTACAGGATTACCCGTAATACTGAGCACTAGAGGCTATAAGTCCATGTCCCTCTTAACCATTACACTCATATATGATACCCCGTAATACTGAGCACTAGAGGCTATAAGTCATGTCACTCTATAACAATTACACTCTTACAGGATACCCCGTAATAATGAGCACTAGAGGCTATAAGTCGTGTCCCTCTATAACTATTACACTCATACAGGATACCCCGTAATACTGAGCACTAGAGGCTATAAGTCGTGTCCCTCTATAACCATTATGGGCAGCACGGTGGCTCAGTGGATAGCACTACAGCCTTGCAGCGCTGGAGTCCTGGGTTCAAGTCCCGCCAAAGGACAACATCTGCAAGGAGTTTGTATGTTCTCCCGTGTTTGCGTGGGTTTTCCTCCCACACTCCAAAAACATACAGATAGGGAATCTAGATTGTGAGCCTCTTCGGGGACAGCGACGATAATGTGTGTGCAAACTGTAAAGCGCTGCGGGAATATGTTAGCGCTATATAAAAATAAAGATTATTATTATTATTACATCATACAGGATACAACGTAATACTGAGCACTATAGGCTATAAGTCGTGTCCCTCTTAGCCATTACAGTCTTACAGAATACCCCGTAATACTGAGCACTAGAGGTATAAGTCATGTCCCTCTATAACCATTACACTCATATATGATACCCCGTAATACTGAGCACTAGAGGCTATAAGTCATGTCCCTCTATAACCATTACACTTACAGGATACACCGTAATACTGAGCACTAGAGGCTATAAGTCATGTCCCTCTATAACCATTACATTCATAAGGATACCCCGTAATACTGAGCACTAGAGGCTATAAGTCATGTCCCTCTATAACCATTTACACTCATACAGGATACCCGTAATACTGAGCACTTAGAGCTATAAGTCATGTCCCTCTATAACTATTACACTCATACAGGTATACCCCGTTAATACTGAGCACTAGAGGCTATAAGTCATGTCACTCTATAACCATTACACTCATACAGGATACCCCGTAAATATGAGCACTAGAGGCTATAAGTCATGTCCCTCTATAACCATTACACTCATACAGGATACCCCGTAATACTGAGCACTAGAGGCTATAAGTCATGTCCCTCTATAACTATTACACTCATACAGGATACCCCGTAATACTGAGCACTAGAGGCTATAAGTCATGTCACTCTATAACCATTACACTCATACAGGATACCCCGTAATACTGAGCACTAGAGGCTATAAGTCGTGTCCCTCTATAACCATTACATTCATACAGGATACCCCGTAATACTGAGCACTAGAGGCTATAAGTCGTGTCCCTCTATAACCATTACACTCATACAGGATACCCCGTAATACTGAGCACTAGAGGCTATAAGTCGTGTCCCTCTATATCATTACACTCATACAGGATACACCGTAATACTGTGCACTAGAGGCTATAAGTCATGTCACTCTTTAACCATTACACTCATACAGGATTACACCGTAATACTGAGCACTAGAGGCTATAAGTCATGTCCCTCTATAACCATTACACTCATATAGAATACCCTGTAATACTGAGCACTAGAGGCTATAAGTCATGTCCCTCTATAAACCATTACACTCATACAGGATACCCCGTAATACTGGCACTAGGGCTATAAGTCGTTGTCCCTCTATAACCATTACACTCATACAGGATACCCCGTAATATGAGCATAGAGGCTATTAAGTCGTGTCCCTCTATAACCATTACACTCATACAGGATACCCCGTAATACGGAGCACTAGAGGCTATAAGTCGTGTCCTCTATAACCATTACATCATCAGGATACACCGTAATACTGAGCACTAGAGGCTATAAGTCGTTGTCCCTCTATAGCCATTACAGTCTTACAGGATACCCCGTAATTACTGAGCACTAGAGGCTATAAGTCATGTCACTCTATAACCATTACACTCATACAGGATACCCCGTAATGCTGAGCACTAGAGGCTATAAGTCATGTCACTCTATAACCATTACACTCATACAGGATACCCCGTAATACTGAGCACTAGAGGCTATAAGTCGTGTCACTCTATAACCATTACACTCATACAGGATACCCGTAATGCTGAGCACTAGAAGCTATAAGTCAGTCCCTCTATAACCATTACACTCATACAAGGAACACCGTAATTACTGACACTAGAGGCTATAAGTCGTGTCCTCTTATACCTATTACACTTATACAGGATACCCCGTAATACTGAGCACTAGAGGCTATAAGTCGTGTCCTCTATAACCATTACACTCATACAGGATACCCCGTAATAATGAGCACTAGAGGCTATAAGTCGTTGTCCCTCTATAGCCATTACACTCATACAGGATACACCGTAATACTGAGCACTAGAGGCTAAAAAGTCGTTGTCCCTCTTTTAACCATTACATTCATACAGGATACCCCGTAATACTGAGCACTAGAGGCTATAAGTCATGTCACTCTATAACATTACACTCATACAGGATACCCCGTAATACTGAGCACTAGAGGCTTTTAAGTCATGTCCCTTTTTAACTATTACACTCATACAGGATACCCCGTAATACTGAGCACTAGAGGCAATAAGTCATGTCACTCTAAAAACCATTACACTCATACAGGATACCCCGTAATTACTGAGCACTAGAGGTATAAGTCATGTCCCTCTATAACCATTACCACTCATACAGGATACCCCGTAATACTGAGCACTAGAGGCTATAAGTCGTTGTCCCTCTATAACTATTACACTCATACAGGATTACCCCGTAATACTGAGCACTAGAGGCTATAAGTCGTTGTCCCTCTTAACCATTCACTCATACAGGATACACCGTAATACTGAGCACTACAGGCTATAAGTCGTTTGTCCCTCTATAGCCATTACAGTCTTACAGGATACCCCGTAATACTGAGCATAGAGGCTATAAATCATTTCCCTCTATAATCATTACACTCATACAGGATACCCCGTAATACTGAGCACTAGAGGCTATAAGTCATGTCACTCTTTAACCATTACACTCATACAGGATACACCGTAATACTGAGCACTAGAGGCTATAAGTCATGTCCCTCTATAACCATTACACTCATATAGAATTACCCTGTAATATGAGCACTAGAGGCTATAAGTCGTGTCCCTCTATAACCATTACACTATACAGGATACACCGTAATACTGAGCACTAGAGGGCTATAAGTCATGTCCCTTTGTTGCGACCACGCACCACAATTGTGGATACCAGGGTTATGGGGTATCGGAGCCGAGCCCAGGAAATCTATGGGAGTTGTCATGGTAGCGGTGGGCTCGGTCGTGGCCCTGGCGGTCGTTGCAATAGGGGGAATATTTACAGGAGATTATTAGGTATAGGTAGTTCTTTGACGCCACCTGCGGTTTCTGGTAAAATTTCTACAGCGCTGCTCTAAGGACTTTCAC
This sequence comes from Oophaga sylvatica, assembly GCA_033576555.1. Taxonomy (NCBI): domain Eukaryota; kingdom Metazoa; phylum Chordata; class Amphibia; order Anura; family Dendrobatidae; genus Oophaga; species Oophaga sylvatica. The sequence goes on along the minus strand of JARQOD010003095.1, from coordinate 20,002 downwards.
AGGGGATGTTATGGGGCAGCTTGGTAGTAAGTCTCCCAAAAGGTGAGACGGGTCCCTGGAAGTATGGTGGAGATGATGCAGGTTGTAGTAATAATTCAGTCACACACAAGGTAGCTCCTTTTATTACCTTTTACTGATGATGGTTCAAGCGATCCGGGGAGTGGTCGGGGTGGAGAGTGCACATTCGGTAACAGTGAGCAGGTTAGAGGCCTCCTTAACTTCAATTGTAGGTGAGTCCAACTTGCCTGAAGCGAAGTTAACTCTGAAACTCCAGCTTTCTCTATAGCTGTACTGCCCGGCCACGTTTTTGGTGGAGCCTTCTAAGTGATGAAACTAAGTCCTTACTTTTGTCTGCGCTTGACTCAAAGTCCCTGTTCCACCTGACTCCGGTTGTATTGACACTTAGGGCTGCTCTCTGGACCTGTAGTCAGATGCCTCCGGTTTTCTTGTTACTATGCCTGAAACAGTAGCAACGCTTCGGACCCCGGTGTCCGGAAATTTAGTGCAAGTAGTCCAATACTGTAGCACTTCTCTGTCTTCTCCACTGTGCCCTTCGCCCTGCTTTCCGCTCTTAACATAAACACTGGTGGCTTTTGTGGAATAATGTCAGCTTCATCCAGAGCTCGCTGCACAGCTCTCAGTTTCCTCCAAAGTCCCACAGGACGAGACTGAATGGCTGCTTGTCCTTGAGACAGAAGCTAACAGACTGAACTCCATAAACACTAAGCTCCACACAGACTGATCTTATCTCAGACAGATAAACTATCCAAGGGATGACTCACTCCTGAGCCTCCCGGAGCTAACTGACTGACTCCTCTCGGAAAAATATTCTCAACTGTCCTTAGACAGGAAGTAGACTGACTGCCACGTGTCACTCCCCTTTAACTCAGATGGGTGTGTTGAAGAGTGAGTGGCAGTGAATGCATATCAAAGCTTTGCTGTTGCCTTCCTGTGCACCTCCTGGACTTTTTATGTGTGCCTGCGAAGCTGGTACACACCTCTATAACCATTACACTCATACAGGATACCCCGTAATACTGAGCACTAGAGGCTATAAAGTCGTGTCCCTCTATAGCCATTACACTCATACAGGATACCCGTAATACTGAGCACTAGAGGCTATAAGTCGTGTTCTCCTAAAGCACTACACTCATACAGGATACCCGTAATACTGAGCACTGAGGCTATAAGTCGTTGTCCCTGTGTAGCCCTGGTGTGAAGGCACACGCAGTACCCTGGAGGATGTGTGGAGAGATAGCAGTTCAATGCTCAATGAACATTTCATTCCAACACGCACTTAGACACGCCCTTAGGGTATTTAGCCATTCGTCAGGGAGTGTTCAGGGTCAGTCAGTCATGCAGAGTCTAGCCGGACGTGGAGGGTGGAAGTTAGTCCAGCCTGGGTCTGTGTTGCAGTTCAGAAAGGGAGGCCAGTAAAAAAAGGTTGAGCCAGACCCTCGCCTGGTCAGAGCTGTGCCCCACTGGCAGACAGATGAGACATTTATTGAGAAGGAAGGAGGGGAGTTGCAGATACTTCAGTTCCTGTCCCAAGGGACAGTGAAGGTTCAGAGACGTGCTCCTGCCTAGAGGATTACTGGATTCTGTCAACAAGCTCAAGAAGGAAGTAAGAAGGGACTGACTTATATAACCTTTGGAAGTGGAGGAATGCTTATGCTACAAGCGCGGACAAGGCGAAAAGGCACAGTTGGTTGGATTCTGAGTGTATTGGATTGGAGAAGTCCTGCACTTTGTCACCGGTCATGGAGACCGAAGCATCACTATAGCTTCACGCATTGTGGTAGAAAAACCAGAGGCTTACTGGACCTTAGGTAACAGAAAGGCAGCCTTGAAGTGTCAGTACGTAACAGGGGTCAGGTGGAATAGGAACTTTGAGCTGGCCAAGCAAGAAGAACCTAGTTTCATCACTGGAAGGGCTCCACCACAAACTGACGGGCAAGTTACAGCTTGGAGAGCTGGAGTTTAAGGAGTGAACTACGCTTTATGCTGGTTGGACTCACCATTTTGAAAGTAAAGGAGGCCCCTAAACTTGTTCAGCTGCTACCTCGAAACACATCCTCCATTGGATCAGCCTCCCTGGGACCTGCCTGAACAACTTGAAGTAAAAAGGTATGGAAAGACGTGATGTGTGAGGACTGTGTTATTCAATTGCATCCCTGCACAACCCCCACCATTACTATCGGACCTGAGGGAAGAGTCCCACTGTAGGGGACCCGACAATCTAGCTGCCTCACCATCCCCTCAGAGCTCTACAGCAGCGCTGGTACAAATTACCAGAGAACTACAGATGGCGCACCTCTATAACCATTACACTCATACAGGATACCCCGTAATACTGAGCACTAGAGCTATAAGTCATGTCCCTCTATAACCATTACACTCATACAGGATACCCGTAATACTGAGCACTAGAGGCTATAAGTCTGTCTCTCTATAACATTACACTCATACAGGATACCCGTAATACTGAGCACTAGAGGCTATAAGTCATGTCCCTCTATAACCATTACACTCATACAGGATACCCCGTAATACTGAGCACTAGAGGCTATAAGTCATGTCCTCTATAACCATTACACTCATACAGGATACCCCGTAATACTGAGCACTAGAGGCTATAAGTCATGTCCCTCTATAACCATTACACTCATACAGGATACCCGTAATACTGAGCACTAGAAGCTATAAGTCATGTCCCTCTATAACCATTACACTCATACAGGATACCCGTAATACTGAGCACTAGAGGCTATAAGTCGTGTCCCTCTATAACCATTACACTCATACAGGATACCCCGTAATACTGAGCACTAGAGGCTATAAGTCATGTCCCTCTATAACCATTACACTCATACAGGATACCCGTAATTACTGAGCACTAGAGGCTATAAGTCATGTCCCTCTATAACATTACACTCATACAGGATACCCCGTAATACTGAGCACTAGAGCTATAAGTCTGTCCCTCTATAACCATTACACTCATACAGGATACCCGTAATACTGAGCACTAGAGGCTATAAGTCATGTCCTCTATAACCATTACACTCATACAGGATACCCCGTAATACTGAGCACTAGAGGCTATAAGTCATGTCCCTCTATAACCATTACACTCATACAGGATACCCCGTAATACTGAGCACTAGAGGCTATAAGTCATGTCCCTCTATAACCATTACACTCATACAGGATACCCCGTAATACTGAGCACTAGAGGCTATAAGTCATGTCCTCTATAACCATTACACTCATACAGGATACCCCGTAATACTGAGCACTAGAGGCTATAAGTCATGTCCCTCTATAACATTACACTCATACAGGATACCCCGTAATACTGAGCACTAGAGGCTATAAGTCATGTCCCTCTATAACCATTACACTCATACAGGATACCCGTAATAAACTTCTCAAACATCACCATACAATACCAACTCCAGAGCTAAAGTGTCCCTACATAACTCAGATACCGAATCTGACACTATATAATCATTCCTCTATAACTACATCATACAGATCCGTAATAGCACTATATATCTGCCCTCTATAACATAATCATACAGTACCTAATACTGACACTAGCTATAAGTCTGTCCCTTAACATTACACTCTACAGATACCGTAATACTGAGCACTAGGCTATAAGTCGTCCTCTATAACATTACACTCATACAGATACCCGTAATACTGAGCACTAAGCTATAAGTCATGTCCTCTATAACATACACTCATACAGATACCCCGTAATAGACACTAGAAGCTATAAGTCTGTCCTCTATAACCATTACACTCACAGGATACCTAATATGCATAAACTATAAGTCTGTCCCTCTATAACCATTACACTCAACAGATACCCGTAATGACACTAAGCATAAGTCTGTCCTCTATAACATTACACTCATACAGATACCCGTAATCTGAGCACTAAGCTATATCATGTCCTCTATAACATACACTCATACAGGATACCTAAACTGAGCACTAGAGCATAATCGTCCTCTATACATTACCCATACAGATACCGTAATACTGAGCACTAGCTTAAGTAGTCTCTATAACATTACACTCTACAGGTACCCTAATACTGAGCACTAAGGCTATAAGTCTGTCCTCTTAACATTAACTAACAGATACCCCGTAATACGAGCACAGAGCTATAAGTCATGTCCTCTATACCATTAACTCTACAGATACCCGTATACTGAGCACTAGCTATAATCTGTCCTCTATAACCATTACACTCATACAGATACCCCGTATACTGACACTAACTATAGTCTTCCCTCTATACCATACACCAACAGTACCCGTAATACTGACACTAAGCTATAATCTGTCCTCTAAACCATTACCTCAACAGGATCCCGTAAACTAGCACTAGAGGCTATAAGTCTGTCCCTCTAAACCATTACACTCATACAGGATACCCGTATACTGAGCACTAGAGGCTATAAGTCTGTCCTCTATAACCATTACACTCAACAGGATCCCCGTAATACTGAGCACTAAGCTATAAGTCATGTCCCTCTATAACCATACACTCATACAGGATACCCCGTAATACTGAGCACTAGAAGCTATAAGTCATGTCCCTCTATAACCATTACACTCAACAGGATACCCCGTAATACTGAGCACTAGAGTATAAGTCATGTCCCTCTATAACCATTACACTCATACAGATACCCCATAATACTGAGCACTAGAGGCTATAAGTCATGTCCCTCTATAACCATTACACTCATAACGGATACCCGTATACTGAGCACTAGAGGCTATAAGTCATGTCCCTCTATAACATTACACTCATACAGGATACCCGTAATACTGAGCACTAGAGGCTATAAGTCATGTCCTCTATAACCATTACACTCATACAGGATACCCCCGTAATACTGAGCACTAGAGGCTATAAGTCGTGTCCCTCTATAACCATTACACTCATACAGGATACCCCGTAATACTGAGCACTAGAGGCTATAAGTCATGTCCCTCTATAACCATTCCACTCATACAGGATACCCTGTAATACTGAGCACTAGAGGCTATAAGTCGTGTCCCTCTATAACCATTACACTCATACAGGATACCCAGTAATACTGAGCAATAAAGGCTATAAGTCCTGTCCCTCTATAATCATTACACTCATACAGGATACCCAGTAATACTGAGCACTAGAGGCTATAAGTCGTGTCCCTCTATAACCATTACACTCATACAGGATACCCCGTAATACTGAGCACTAAAGGCTATAAGTCATGTCCCTCTATAACCATTACACTCATACAGATACCCAGTAATACTGAGCAATAAAGGCTATAAGTCGTGTCCCTCTATAACCATTACACTCATACAGGATACCCCGTAATACTGAGTACTAGAGGCTATAAGTCGTGTCCCTCTATAGCCATTACACTCATACAGGATACCCCGTAATACTGAGTACTAGAGGCTATATGTCGTGTCCCTCTATAACCATTACACTCGTACAGGATACCCTGTAATACTGAGTACTAGAGGCTATAAGTCATGTCCCTCTATAATCATTACACTCATACAGGATACCCCGTAATACTGAGCACTAGAGGCTATAAGTCATGTCCCTCTATAACCATTACACTCATACAGGATACCCAGTAATACTGAGCAATAAAGGCTATAAGTCGTGTCCCTCTATAACCATTACACTCATACAGGATACCCGTAATACTGAGCACTAGAGGCTATAAGTCGTGTCCCTCTATAGCCATTACACTCATACAGGATACCCCGTAATACTGAGCACTAAAGGCTATAAGTCATGTCCCTCTATAACCATTACACTCATACAGGATACCCGTAATACTGAGCACTAGAGGCTATAAGTCGTGTCCCTCTATAACCATTACACTCATACAGGATACCCCGTAATACTGAGCACTAGAGGCTATAAGTCGTGTCCCTCTATAGCCATTACACTCATACAGGATACCCCGTAATACTGAGCACTAAAGGCTATCAGTCATGTCCCTCTATAACCATTACACTCATACAGGATACCCCGTAATACTGAGCACTAGAGGCTATAAGTCATGTCCCTCTATAACCATTACACTCATACAGGATACCCCGTAAAACTGAGCACTAGAGGCTATAAGTCGTGTCCCTCTATAACCATTACACTCATACAGGATACTCCGTAATACTGAGCACTAGAGGCTATAAGTCGTGTCCCTCTATAATCATTACACTCATACAGGATACCCCGTAATACTGAGCACTAGAGGCTATAAGTCGTGTCCCTCTATAACCATTACACTCATACAGGATACCCCGTAATACTGAGCACTAGAGGCTATAAGTCATGTCCCTCTATAATCATTACACTCATACAGGATACCCCATAATACTGAGCACTAGAGGCTATAAGTCATGTCCCTCTATAACCATTACACTCATACAGGATACCCCGTAATACTGAGCACTAGAGGCTATAAGTCATGTCCCTCTATAACCATTACACTCATACAGGATACCCTGTAATACTGAGCACTAGAGGCTATAAGCCGTGTCCCTCTATAACCATTACACTCATACAGGATACACCGTTATACTGAGCACTAGAGTTTATAAGTCGTGTCCCTCTATAACCATTACACTCATACAGGATACACCGTAATACTGAGCACTAGAGGCTATAAGTCGTGTCCCTCTATAACCATTACACTCATACAGGATACCCTGTAATACTGAGCACTAGAGGCTATAAGTCATGTCCCTCTATAACCATTACACTCATACAGGATACCCCGTAATACTGAGCACTAGAGGCTATAAGTCATGTAGCTGTGTAGCCCTGGTACACAATACCAGGAGGATGAGTGGAGAGGTAACGGTTAAGGGCTCTTCATGATATCATGTACACTTCGGACACACCCACCAGGGGTGTGGAGGGGAGTGCTAAGTAGTCTGAGTTCAGTTCAGTCAGTGACTCGAAGGAGTGAGGAAGTGCAGTCTTTGTGCAGTTCAGAAAGTGGAGGCCAGTACAGGTGAGCCAGTTCACCTCAGCCTGGTCAGAGCTGTGCCCCACTATAAGACGGACTGAGATATCTATTAAGAGTTGAGCATATCGAAGGGCATAGTGGAAGAGAACAGAGAAGTGCCATAAGTATAGGATACCTGCACATTGTTACCGGTCACTGGGGACCGAAGGATCACTAAAGCTTCACGCTTAGTGGTAAGAAAACCAGAGGCTTATCGGACCTTAGGTCGTGGCAAGCATCCCTGAAGAGTCAGTACGTATCTGGGGTCAGGGAGAGTGAGAACCTTGAGCCTGATCAGCAAGAATAGGAACTCAGCTCTCTCACAGGAAGGCTCCGACCACAAAAACTGACCGGGCAGAACAGCTTTGGAATAGCTGGAGTTATAGAGGGAACTACGCTTCAGGCTGGTTGGACTCATCAATATTGGACAGTAAAGGAGGCCCCTAACTTGCTTAGCCGTTGCCTCAAAGCTCATCCTCCATCAACCCCATCAGCCTCCCTGGGACCTGCCTTACCATCTTACAAGTAAAGGTATGGAAAGACGCTGACCGTGTGAGACTTAGTTATTTACTTGCATGCCTGCACAACCCTGCCTTAACCATCGACCTGAGGGAAGAGTCCTACCTGTAGGGGACCCGACATCTAGCTGCCTCACCATCCCCTCAGAGCTCTACAGCAGCGCTGGTATAAATTACCAGAAGACTACAGGTGGCGTCACGAACTGCAAATATATCTATCCCCTGTAAATATTCCCCCAACATACGCCAGACCGCTAGGGCCACAGACCGAGCCACCGCTACCTGTGACAAACCCCATAGACTTCCATGGGCTCGGCTCTGAGTACCCCATTGCCCTGGTAACCCACAATTGTGGTGGCGGGTCGACACAAAACTTTGGCGTCACAAACAGGATACGAAACTTGCAGCATTGCGAGCCCTGTGTGCCTGTGGAGTGTTTTGGCGAAAAAGACTGTTGCTGTTGTTTGGCGCCAAATACCGCCATATTTGCCGCCAGATTCGCGCCCTAAGGCGCTGGAGAAGAAGGTGGGCGTACCTGAAAGAGCGCGCAAAGTCTTGGACACGCCCCCGGCTCTGACTCAGCGGCAGGTCCTGCAACAGGAAGTGAACGCTCTGACATCAGAGCGCCTGCGACGAAGGTCCTGTTCCCACTGCGGTGCCTGTGAAATAGCAGCGTCTGAAACCGGTAGGCTCCGTTTAACCAAGGGGGGGCTAAGATGTCACAACAACCGGCTGACAGTGCGGCCCCAGCCGGAGTCCCCAATCCCGCACCGTCTGGTATTGTAGCGCCAGATGGGGGCGCAGGCCCTGCACCCAGTCCGGTAGTCCCGATCATGCCACTAACGCTCCCATATATGCCTGGGGCGAAATGGCTTCCCCAGTACAGCGGTGAGCCAGGCACATTAGCAGGCTTCAAGCGGAAGTTATGCAGCATCCTAGAAATGTACTCCACGCCTGAGAGACAAAAAGCTGCTGTGCTAATAGGGCAGCTAACTGGCGCTGCTGAGAGGGAAGTGGAGACTTGGGATACCGTTGATCAGGAGTCGGTACCTGCGATCTTCCTTAAGCTGCATGCCATATTTGAAGACCGCACAGAAACGGATCTCCGGATGGCCTTCTATCACTGTTCACAACAGCCAGGTGACAGCATCCGGGACTACGCTTGCCGACTACAGGGAGCCCTGAGAGCCCTCAAGCAAATTAACAATTTAAATGCTATCGACGAGAATAAAATGCTGAAAGAACAATTTATACAGGGATTGAGATCCCAAGAGGAACGCAGAACTGTAAACTGGTGGTCCTTAGACCATCCGGATGCTACCTTTGATGCCCTAAAGGACATGGCAATAAAAGGGCTGCGGCCCCTGGGCAAACCCGAGGTGGCAACCCAACATCATCAGGCTGAAGTCACTCTGGAACCGGCAGTAACCCCCTTTTCCCCGCTAGTGGCTGAAGCCAAAGCGCAGGTGACACCTCCTAGTGAATTGGACTGTCTGCGCTCAGAGGTGCGCCAGCTGACTAAAAATCTGGCTGCTGTAATGAGTGCCCTGCAGCTGCGGAAAGAGGAGGAAGGAAAGATCTTGTTAGCTGACTGCCCAGAAGACGTCCCGTGGATGCACCGGAGAGGAAAGAAGACGTCGCCCCCCCGGAGGAGGACAACGCCACCCCCAGGAGCGACCTCTGATCAACACCCTCCTCGTCGAGAGATCATCTGTTATCGATGCAACCGGAAAGGTCATATGTCTCCACAGTGTCCTTTAAACGGGCAGAACCTGGGTCCAAGGGCCAACACCCAGGAGAATACCCGTCAGGCCCCCTAGACTGGAGCCGCAGGTATGTGGGCGGGCGACCCTACCTGTCTATTATTCTAGATGGTATTGCTGTTCCAGCATTGTTAGACACTGGGTCGCAGGTGACCCTAATACCTGATGCCCTATATACCAAGTACTGGTCAATGGACAGTCTTAAACCTCCGAGCCTTGACTTTACCGTGTATGCTTCTAATGGTCTTCCTGTAGAAGTACTCGGAACAAAATGTGTAGATGTAAAGGTGGGCAGAGAGGAGTTGAAAGACCAGGGGCTTCTGGTAGTAAAGACTGTAAATGAGGAGAACGGTTTAAATATAATTTTGGGTACTAACATTATCGGTAATTGTTTGGGAGAAGTTGTGTTCTTGCTCCAACAGCTCGCTGAGATTGCCCGACCAAGGCAGAAAGGAGTAATCCAAAGAGAGATCCGGGCCCTGGTGTGTCAACAGCAAGCGAAGCTTACAGACGGCGAAATTGGTAATGTACGGGTCACTGACTCGGATCCTATTGTGATACCCCCAATGAGTGAAATGATCATTTGGTGCAGGGCGGCCATAGGTCTGAGAGGACAGAATTACCAAGCTGTAGTAGAACCCCACCATTCAGAACATAGACCTACACTTATGACTGCTAGAGGAGTAGTAGAAGTGGTGAATGGAAGAGTACCGGTACGGCTTCTCAATTGGGGAGATGATGAGGTAAACTTACCCCGTTATGCAACCATTGCTAAACTACATGCTGTTGATAATAATTCTATTCTCCCGGCTGAGTCCTTAGACTCCTGTCAAATAGCGGAGGACAATGACCCAGCAACTCAGGTGGCGGAGTGGTGTCAGCAACTCCATGTTGGGACGGACACCACTCCCGCTCACCAGAAGCAAGGGTATTACGGGTGGTGCAAGAGTACGCCCAAGTGTTTAGCAAAAATCCACTTGATTTTGGGATAATTAAGGGAGTACAACATCATATCCCTACAGGCAGTCATCCTCCCATCAAAGAGCGGTATAGGCCCATACCTCCAGCTCATTATCAGAAGGCTAAAGAAATGTTGAATGATATGAAGAAAGCCGGGGTGATAAGGGATAGTTGTAGCCCCTGGGCAGCCCCTCTAGTTCTGGTTAAAAAGAAAGATGGTAGTATGAGAATGTGTGTGGATTACAGGCAGGTGAACCGCATAACACACAAGGATGCATACCCGTTACCACGTATAGAGGAATCATTAGCTGCTCTGAAAACGGCTAACTACTTTTCTACCCTTGATCTGACTAGTGGTTACTGGCAAGTGGCTGTGGCTGAGGAGGATCGTGAGAAAACGGCTTTCACCACCCCAATGGGGCTCTGTGAGTTCGACAGAATGCCGTTTGGGCTCAGCAGTGCCCCAGGAACATTTCAGAGAGTGATGGAAAATTGTCTGGGACATCTCAATTTTGAAACCGTGCTGCTATACCTAGACGACGTTATCGTGTATTCCAAGACATATGAGGACCATCTGAAACACCTGGCAGAAGTGTTTGAGTCCCTGTCCAGGTACGGGATGAAATTAAAACCCTCAAAATGCCATCTACTCAAACAGAAGGTACAATACTTGGGGCACATCGTCAGTTCGGAAGGAGTAGCGCCGGACCCAGAGAAAGTCACTGCCATCCAGAAGTGGCCGGAGCCGAAGAACCTTAAGGAAGTGCGACAGTTCCTGGGACTAACGGGTTACTACAGAAGGTTCGTGAAAGATTACACGAAGAAGGCAGCTCCTTTACAGGACCTCCTGGTAGGACAATCCTTAAAGAGCAGAAACCCTCCCTTTAATTGGGGTAAAGAACAGGCTGAAGCATTCCAAAAGATGAAAGAGATCCTTACAGGTGATGAGATCTTAACCTATCCTGATTACAGCCAACCGTTCCTGTTGTACACCGACGCCAGTAATGAAGGGTTGGGAGCAGTTCTCAGTCAGAAGCAGAATGGCCAAGAAAAAGTCATCGCATATGCCAGCAGAAAACTCAGGCCAACTGAAAGGAATCCGGAAAATTATAGCAGCTTCAAGCTGGAGTTTCTGGCGCTGGTCTGGGCCATTACTGAAAGATTTAAGCACTATCTGGCCTCCAATAAGTTCACGGCGTACACAGACAACAACCCGTTAACGCACCTGGAAACCGCCAAGCTGGGCGCCATGGAGCAGCGTTGGATGGCTCGGTTGTCCAATTACCAGTTTACTATCAAGTACCGGGCAGGTCGAAAGAATGCTAATGCTGATGCGTTGTCCCGAATGCCGCATGACTCTGATACGGAAGGAGAATCGGATGACCTGGAAGAAATTGAGCTACCTGCGTTCCATCGAAATGGGGTAGTCCACGAGCATCGAGTCCACAGAAAGCAGTATGGTGCAACATTAAATCCTTTACCCCATCACAGTTGGAAGAGAGACTCAGGACAGTGATCCAGTGGTCAGCCGCATCAAGGAGTTGTTAAGACAGGAAGGCTCCTCTTTGGAAAAGGATGCACCTATGTCAGCCAAGCTCCTGTGGAACGAGAAAAGCAGGTTGTTCCTATACCGTGAGAAGTTGTGCAGGAGATACGTCAACCCCAGAACCCATGAGATGGTCTGGCAAATAGTGGTCCCCAAGGCAGACGTCCCAATGGTGTTGGAAGCATACCACGATCAAGCAGGACACTTTGGCTGGAGAAAGCTGGAGACCCTGTTGAGATGCCGGTTCTACTGGGTAGGGATGCGCAGCTCCATCGAGAGGTGGTGTCGGAACTGTGGACCCTGTGGTCTCAGAAGAAAGGACTACGGTAGTCAGAAGGCACCCCTGCAACCTATCCGGACGACTCGTCCTCTGGAGATTGTGGCCCTGGACCACGTCAAATTGTCGCCAAGTAGATCTGGATACTCATACGCCTTGACCATGGTGGACCATTACTCCAGATTTCTGGTGGTTGTTCCAGTTAAGGACCAGACCGCAGTGACGGCCGCGAAAACCTTTCAAGCAAGCTTCTGCAGACCGCATGGGTATCCGGAGCAAGTATTAACCGATCAAGGACCTGCTTTCGAAGCTGATTTATTCAAGGAATTCTGTCACATGTACGGGTGCAAGAAAATTAGAACAACACCATATCACCCTCAAACCAACGGTCTTTGCGAAAAAATGAACCATATTGTCCTTGATTTGTTGAGATCCATACCGTTGGAAGACAGGAATCGATGGCCGGATTTACTACCTGATTTGGTTGATTTGTATAACCATATACCTGTCAGTTCCACTAACTGCACTCCAGCCTATCTTATGAGAGCAAGGCCCGGAAGACTACCAATGGATCTAGAACTTGGAGTGGTAGAACCGGAGGCAGACGACGCCGTTGAAAACTGGGACATCAATCGGCAAGAGCAATACAGAAGAGTACAAATCTGTGTAGAGGAAAGTCTCAACAAGGCACGGGAGAAACAGGAAGATGTTTACAACCGAAATGCTCCTGCCAAGCCTTTGATGCCTGGAGAGGTAGTATTAAAAAGAAAAAGGGAGATGCACAAATTGGATAACCAGTGGGAGCAAGAACCCTACGTTGTACAAGATTCTAAATATGACAACAGAAAAGTTTGTATCATCAGTAAGGACGGAGGAAGAACAATAACCACTGTGTCCAGAGACCATTTGAAATTGTGTCCAGAACCCTTAAAATGTTGTGACAAGAACCCTGTCATCAATCAAAAAGAAAGGAAAGAAGAGGTCATACACACCGATCTGGGAGATTTTCCTGCGGATTGGCCTAGACTGGGAGATGCTGTAATAGTTCCGGTGTTGCAGTTTTATCAGCCACAAGAGGAAGTTTTACCTCCAGTTGTGCCCGTGGTGCCAGTCGAGCCCGTTCAGGAGTTACCCATCCCAGCAACACCTCAACCTATGGAATCTCAAGAAGGATCATCTGAAGCAGCGCCCCATACTATGGGATCCCTGGTGAAGCTGACTCACACCGCCCAGCCATCAGTACGCTTGCCAGATCCATAGAAAGATTGAGGCAGTTCTATAGTTTGCCGTTACGCAGTGCAGACAGATCGCAACTTAATATACCTGAGGCTACTCCACGTAGATCAGAGCGAATCACAAAAGGAAAGTTACCCATTCGATACCAGCAGTAATTATAACGAATTAATGTGAATACTGTAAAAAGTCTATATATATATATATGTGTTTTTCCCTATTATGTCTTATAATGGACTCAGAGGCTGAGGACTGAGCCAGCCCAAAAACTGTATCCTGTAAATAGTTGCACTAAGGTGCCTTTTAATGATTTCACACGAAGCCTTGACTTACCTCTGAACATAAAACCCGTGTGGTGTGGCACTGAGTGAGGTCTGCATTCGGATGTCCTGCAGCCCACCCAGGACCCACGTTGAAGGTTTGGTGCGGGTCCTTCACAAGCATATTGTCTATTTATATGAAAATGTTATTTAATATTGTATTTTTCTATATATAATGTTTTATTTGCAACGTTCAAGACATCCTTACCTCCTGGATGGGACAAATTAATGTTTAATGTTGATGTTTAATGCATAAACAAAAATGTCTCTTGTATTTCACAGCCCGGGAGTGCTGTCGTTTACCATGGGGGAATGTGTAGCCCTGGTACACAATACCAGGAGGATGAGTGGAGAGGTAACGGTTAAGGGCTCTTCATGATATCATGTACACTTCGGACACACCCACCAGGGGTGTGGAGGGGAGTGCTAAGTAGTCTGAGTTCAGTTCAGTCAGTGACTCGAAGGAGTGAGGAAGTGCAGTCTTTGTGCAGTTCAGAAAGTGGAGGCCAGTACAGGTGAGCCAGTTCACCTCAGCCTGGTCAGAGCTGTGCCCCACTATAAGACGGACTGAGATATCTATTAAGAGTTGAGCATATCGAAGGGCATAGTGGAAGAGAACAGAGAAGTGCCATAAGTATAGGATACCTGCACATTGTTACCGGTCACTGGGGACCGAAGGATCACTAAAGCTTCACGCTTAGTGGTAAGAAAACCAGAGGCTTATCGGACCTTAGGTCGTGGCAAGCATCCCTGAAGAGTCAGTACGTATCTGGGGTCAGGGAGAGTGAGAACCTTGAGCCTGATCAGCAAGAATAGGAACTCAGCTCTCTCACAGGAAGGCTCCGACCACAAAAACTGACCGGGCAGAACAGCTTTGGAATAGCTGGAGTTATAGAGGGAACTACGCTTCAGGCTGGTTGGACTCATCAATATTGGACAGTAAAGGAGGCCCCTAACTTGCTTAGCCGTTGCCTCAAAGCTCATCCTCCATCAACCCCATCAGCCTCCCTGGGACCTGCCTTACCATCTTACAAGTAAAGGTATGGAAAGACGCTGACCGTGTGAGACTTAGTTATTTACTTGCATGCCTGCACAACCCTGCCTTAACCATCGACCTGAGGGAAGAGTCCTACCTGTAGGGGACCCGACATCTAGCTGCCTCACCATCCCCTCAGAGCTCTACAGCAGCGCTGGTATAAATTACCAGAAGACTACAGGTGGCGTCACGAACTGCAAATATATCTATCCCCTGTAAATATTCCCCCAACATACGCCAGACCGCTAGGGCCACAGACCGAGCCACCGCTACCTGTGACAAACCTCATAGACTTCCATGGGCTCGGCTCTGAGTACCCCATTGCCCTGGTAACCCACAATTGTGGTGGCGGGTCGACACATAGCTCTATAACCATTACACTCATACAGGATACACCGTAATATTGAGCACTAGAGGCTATAAGTCATGTAGCTCTATAACCATTACACTCATACAGGATACCCCGTAATACTGAGCACTAGAGGCTATAAGTCGTGTCCCTCTATAACCATTACACTCATACAGGATACCCCGTAATACTGAGCACTAGAGGCTATAAGTCATGTCCCTCTATAACCATTACACTCATACAGGATACCCCGTAATACTGAGTACTAGAGGCTATAAGTCATGTCCCTCTATAACCATTACACTCATACAGGATACCCCTTTATACTGAGCACTAGAGGCTATAAGTCGTGTCCCTCTATAACCATTACACTCATACAGGATACCCCGTAATACTGAGCACTAGAGGCTATAAGTCGTGTCCCTCTATAACAATTACACTCATACAGGATACACCGTTATACTGAGCACTAGAGGCTATAAGTCGTGTCCATCTATAACCATTACACTCATACAGGATACCCGTAATACTGAGCACTAGAGGCTATAAGTCATGTCCCTCTATAACCATTACACTCATACAGGATACCCGTAATACTGAGTACTAGAGGCTATAAGTCTTGTCCCTCTATAACCATTACACTCATACAGGATACCCCGTAATACTGAGCACTAGAGGCTATAAGTCATGTCCCTCTATAACCATTACACTCATACAGGATACCCCGTAATACTGAGTACTAGAGGCTATAAGTCATGTCCCTCTATAACCATTACACTCATACAGGATACCCGTTATACTGAGCACTAAGAGGCTATAAGTCGTGTCCCTCTATAACCATTACACTCATACAGGATACCCCGTAATACTGAGCACTAGAGGCTATAAGTCGTGTCCCTCTATAACAATTACACTCATACAGGATACACCGTTATACTGAGCACTAGAGGCTATAAGTCGTGTCCCTCTATAACCATTACACTCATACAGGATACACCAAATACTGAGCACTAGAGGCTATAAGTCGTGTCCCTCTATAACCATTACACTCATACAGGATACCCGTAATACTGAGCACTAGAGGCTATAAGTCATGTCCCTCTATAATCATTACACTCATACAGGATACCCCGTAATACTGAGCACTAGAGGCTATAAGTCATGTCCCTCTATAACCATTACACTCATACAGGATACCCTGTAATACTGAGCACTAGAGGCTATAAGTCGTGTCCCTCTATAACCATTACACTCATACAGGATACCCGTGTATACTGAGCACTAGAGGCTATAAGTCGTGTCCCTCTATAACCATTACACTCATAAAGGATACCCCGTAATACTGAGCACTAGAGGCTATAAGTCGTGTCCCTCTATAACCATTACACTCATACAGGATACCCGTAATACTGAGCACTAGAGGCTATAAGTCATGTCCCTCTATAACCATTACACTCATACAGGATACCCGTAATACTGAGCACTAGAGGCTATAAGTCATGTCCCTCTATAATCATTACACTCATACAGGATACCCCGTAATACTGAGCACTAGAGGCTATAAGTCATGTCCCTCTATAACCATTACACTCATACAGGATACCCCGTAATACTGAGCACTAGAAGCTATAAGTCATGTCCCTCTATAACCATTACACTCATACAGGATACCCGTAATACTGAGCACTAGAGGCTATAAGTCGTGTCCCTCTATAACCATTACACTCATACAGGATACCGTAATACTGAGCACTAAGGCTATAAGTCGTGTCCCTCTATAACATTACACTCATACAGGATACCCGTAATACTGAGCACTAGAGGCTATAAGTCGTGTCCCTCTATAACCATTACACTCATACAGGATACCCCGTAATAATGAGCACTAGAGGCTATAAGTCGTGTCCCTCTATAACCATTACACTTGGATACCCGTAAATGAGTACTAGAGCAAGTTGTCCCTATAGCATTACACTCATACAGGTACCAGTACTGAGTACTAGAGCTAAATACGTCATTCCTCATAACATTACACTCATACAGGATACCCTGTAATACTGAGTACTAGAGGCTTAAGTCAGTCGCTATAACTTACATTTTTTTTTTTTTTTTTTTTTTTTTTTTTTTTTTTTTTTTTTTTTTTTTTTTTTTTTTTTTTTTTTTTTTTTTTTTTTTTTTTTTTTTTTTTTTTTACACTCATACAGGATACCCGTAATACTGAGCACTAGAGGCTATAAGTCATGTCCCTCTATAACATTACACTCATACAGGATACCCGTAATACTGAGACTAGAGGCTATAAGTCATGTCCCTCTATAACCATTACACTCATACAGGATACCCGTTATACTGAGCACTAGAGGCTATAAGTCGTGTCCCTCTATAACCATTACACTCATACAGGATACCCGTAATACTGAGCACTAGAGGCTATAAGTCGTGTCCCTCTATAACAATTACACTCATACAGGATCACCGTAATACTGAGCACTAGAGGCTATAAGTCATGTCCCTCTATAACCATTACACTCATACAGGATACCCCGTAATACTGAGCACTAGAGGCTATAAGTCATGTCCTCTATAACCATTACACTCATACAGGATACCCGTAATACTGAGCACTAGAGGCTATAAGTCTGTCCCTCTATAACATTACACTCATACAGGATACCCGTAATACTGAGCACTAGAGGCTATAAGTCTGTCCCTCTATAACCATTACACTCATACAGGATACCCGTAATACTGAGTACTAGAGGCTATAAGTCGTGTCCTCTATAACCATTACACTCATACAGGATACCCGTTATACTGAGCACTAAGGCTATAAGTCGTGTCCCTCTATAACCATTACACTCATACAGGATACCCGTAATACTGAGCACTAGAGGCTATAAGTCGTGTCCCTCTATAACATTACACTCATACAGGATACCGTTATACTGAGCACTAGAGGCTATAAGTCGTGTCCCTCTATAACCATTACACTCATACAGGATACCCATATACTGAGCATAGAGGCTATAAGTCGTGTCCCTCTATAACATTACACTCATACAGGATACCCGTAATACTGAGCACTAGAGGCTATAAGTCATGTCCCTCTATAACATTACACTCATACAGGATACCCGTAATACTGAGCACTAGAGGCTATAAGTCATGTCCCTCTATAACCATTACACTCATACAGGATACCCGTAATACTGAGCACTAGAGGCTATAAGTCGTGTCCCTCTATAACCATTACACTCATACAGGATACCCGTAATACTGAGCACTAGGCTATAGTCAGTGTCCCTCTATAACCATTACACTCATACAGGATACCCCGTAATACTGAGCACTAGAGGCTATAAGTCATGTCCCTCTATAACCATTACACTCATACAGGATACCCGTAATACTGAGCACTAGAGGCTATAAGTCATGTCCCTCTATAACCATTACACTCATACAGGATACCCCGTAATACTGAGCACTAGAGGCTATAAGTCTGTCCCTCTATAACCATTACACTCATACAGGATACCCGTAATACTGAGCACTAGAGGCTATAAGTCTGTCCCTCTATAACCATTACACTCATACAGGATACCCCGTATACTGAGCACTAGAGGCTATAAGTCTGTCCCTCTATAACCATTACACTCATACAGGATACCCCGTAATACTGAGCACTAGAGGCTATAAGTCTGTCCCTCTATAACCATTACACTCATACAGGATACCGTAATACTGAGCACTAGAGGCTATAAGTCATGTCCTCTATAACCATTACACTCATACAGGATACCCGTATACTGAGCACTAGAGGCTATAAGTCGTGTCCCTTATAACCATTACACTCATACAGGATACCCCGTAATACTGAGCACTAGAGGCTATAAGTCGTGTCCCTCTATAACATTACACTATCAGGATACCCGTTATAGAGCACTAAGGCTATAAGTCGTGCCTCTATAACCATTAACTCATACAGATACCCTAATACTGAGCACTAGAGCTAAAGTCATCCCTCTATAACATTAACTCTACGGATACCCTAATATGAGACTAAGGCTATAAGTCTGTCCCTCTATAACCATTACACTCAACAGGATACCCCGTAATCTGACATAAGGCTATAAGTCTGTCCCTCTATAACCATTACACTCATACAGGATACCGTAATACTGAGACTAGAGGCATAAGTCAGTCCCTCTATAACCATACACCATACAGGATACCCCGTTATCTGACACTAAGGCATAGTCTGTCCTCTATACCATTACACTCAACAGGTACCCCGTAATACGAGCACTAGAGTTAAGTCTGTCCCTCTATAACATTACATCATACAGGATCCGTAACTGAGCACTAGAGGTATAAGTCTGTCCCTCTATAACATTACACTCATACAGGAAACCATTATACTGAGCACTAGAGGTATAAGTGTGTCCTCTATAACCATTACATCATACAGGATACCCGTAATACGGCACTAGAGGCTATAATCATGTCCTCTATAACATTACACTCATACGGATACCCGTAATACTGAGCACTAGAGGCTATAAGTCATGTCCCTCTATAACCATACATCATACAGGAACCCTGTAATACTGAGCACTAGAGGCTATAAGTCGTGTCCCTCTATAACCATTACACTCATACAGGATACCCGTAACTGAGCACTAGAGGCTATAAGTCTGTCCCTCTATAACCATTACACTCATAAAGGATACCCCGTAATACTGAGCACTAGAGGCTATAAGTCGTTCCCTCTATAACCATTACACTCATAAAGGATACCCCGTAATACTGACACTAGAGGCTTAAGTCATGTCCCTCTATAACCTTCACTCACAGATACCCCGTAATACGAGCACTAGAGGCTATAAGTCATGTCCCTTTAACATTACATCATACAGATACCCGAATACTGAGACTAGAGGCTATAAGCATGTCC